>JAJMKP010000003.1:465185-498548 GCA_030569295.1 Taiozyma yuanshanica
TTTTTTTTTTTTTTTTTTTTTTTTGTACTCGTGCTGTAATTCACTCCAACATTTGCGTAAGGCATAAGGCATAAGCTGTTATCCAAAGGCTGCATATCTGACAGATAGCAGATGCAGAAGGTTGGTGCGGATTGTGGTGGTTCAAAACTGCAAGACCAAAGAAAATTGGAATGTAGTCAACTGGTTACTTCCACTTTTCCAGGAAGATAATGCAGGCTTTGAAGGTCTCGAGACTTCAATTCGACATGATATATAAATGCATCTCTACCCTCGTCGTATTCCCACCAGCATTTTATTAGCTTAAGAACCATCTGCTGATTCCCTTATATACATCAAGATCCGATATCATACAATATGGGTAAGTTTATACAATTATCATTTACCAACTGCTTTGATTGGCAAATGCTAACAAATAAGTACCAGGTTTAAAAGATCAACTAAAGGAAAAGTTCACTTTCAACGAAAGTGAGGATGTGGAAGCCAATTCTATCACTGAGCTAGAAGTCGAAGCTAAAAGAGTTGCTGAATTAGAAGAATATAACGAGAAATATCCAGAGCCAACTGAAGAGGACTATATCAACCTGAGAAAAACCATCGGTCATGCTCCATATGTCACCTACTTAATCTGTTTGGTTGAATTTGCCGAAAGAGCCTCATACTATGGTGTTAGAGATCGTTTGGCTAATTTCATCCAACTGCCATTACCAGAAGGTGGTAATGGTGCTGGTGCCCCACCAAGAGATTCACAAAAAAATGCTGGTGCTCTAGGTTTAGGTTTAAGAGTTTCCTCTGCCTTTACTTTGTTATTGACCTTCTTGGCATATTTAACACCATTGTGGGGTGGTTATATTTCTGATAAAAAATGGGGTAGAATGAAAACTATCTGGTATGGTGTTTGGGTCGGTGCTATTGCCCATATCGTCTTAATCATAGCTGCTATTCCTTCTGTCATTACTGGCGGTAAAGCTTTAGCTCCAACTGTCATTGCTATCCTCTTATTGTCTTTAGGTACCGGGTTAATTAAACCAAACTTGTTACCTTTACTATATGATCAATATGACCACAAGAGAGATATTGTCACTACTAATAAGAAGGGTGAAAGGGTCATTGTCTCGAAGCAAACTACCTTAGAAAGAATGACTTTAGTTTTCTACTGGGCTATTAACGTTGGTTCTTTCTTATCATTAGGTACTTCGTACTGTGCTAAGAGAATTGGTTTCTGGCTAGCTTTCTTGATCCCAGGTATTGCGTACATTATTATGATCCCAGTTTTAATCTTGTTAAAACCTAAATTGAAAACAGAAACCCCAAACGGTGTTTCAATTATCGAAGAAGCTTTGAAAGTTTTGGTTTTCAGTTTCAAATCAGGTTGGATTGGTAGAATTAGAAGAGGTGAGTTCTGGGAATATGCCAAACCAGCAAACATCGCCGCTAGAGGGAATTTGCAAACTACTCAAACTGCTCAATCATCGTCATCCAAAAAAGTTGTTTCTTGGACTGATCAATTCGTTGATGACGTCAGAGTTACCATTGATGCTTGTGCCATCTTCTTATTCTTCGTCGTCTACAACATTAATGATGGTGGTATTGGTAATATTGAGAACTCACAAGCCAACTCTATGACCACCAACGGTGTTCCTAACGATCTAATCAGTAACTTCAACCCATTGACAATTATTGTGTTGATTCCAATCTTGGACTATTGCGTTTATCCAGTACTTAGAAAATGGAATATTGACTTCAGACCAGTCTACAGAATCTTCTTCGGTTTTATCTTGGCTGCCTTATCACAAGTTGCTGGTGCAATCATTCAGTGGAAAGTGTATAAGACCTCACCATGTGGTTACTATGCTACCGATTGTAATGTTGGTTCAGGTGTTTCTAACATTTCTGTCTGGGTCGAGACTGTTCTTTATGTTCTTGGTGCTGCTTCTGAATGTTTTGCAAACACAGCTGCTTATGAAATTGCTTACACTAGAGCCCCAGAAAACATGAAAGGTTTAGTCATGGCTTTATTTTTATTCGCCCAGTCTTTGTCAGCTGCTGTCTCACAAGCTGCTTCTGCCTCCTTGGTCGATCCATATTTAATCTGGCCATTCGTTGCTTGTGCCGTTGCCGGTTTCCTCTTAGCTTTCTGGTTCTTGTGGTTATACCGTGACTTACACAAAGTCATGGAAAAAGAAAGACTAGAGAAAGAAGAATTATTGAGACAGGAGTATCTTGAACATTTGAGAACCAAGAACGAGTTCTCTGACAAGATTTCTGCTGCTAGCATCAATGAAAGATTACAAGCTGAAGATGAAGTTAACAAGATCCAAGCCATTGAATCTGCATTATCTGCCAAAAGAGTTTGATTAGTTTAACTAATATGGTTTTAATGATTTAATATTATAATTGTAAGTTTATTAGCGTATACACAGCAATTACAGCGATCTCCTTTTTTGTTATCAGCATTCTGAGAGTTTTGGCAAGATATGATAAATCGATCTGATCTATCAAAGCCGTACCGTACGTACTGTAGCGATCTCCATTTTAACTCTCCAATCAGTTTAAACGGAGCCAGTTGATCATCCGAAGCCTCAAAAGCCTTAAAAGCTGACACACACGATGCAACCTACTGCGTTCATGCTGCAGAAGATACGTCGCGTTTCTTTCTTTAATTCCCAGATGAGCCTCGGTTAGTATCTCTGAATAGTCCTGACGATGATTTCCATTAAAACAATAACTATTAGTCACGGACCTTCACGACTCATGATCTGTCGACGTTGTCTTAGTATCTGTATATAAGGTGCTATTATCATGGATTTTTGAAAACTAGCAAAACCTTTCTAGAAGGGTCTATTAGCTACAAATATTCAGAGACTTTGGGATCTGGAGGACATCTTTGCAGGCTTTGGCCCGAATTACGGCAAATTCCTGCAGCAAAACTTGGAACTTGGAATCTGGAAATGCAATTATGAGAGTCCAATACAAGAAAGTATGGGGAATATCCGCCTGATTCATCTTGCTCTTGGAAATTACGGCTGAACCGGCATCTAGGAAGCACTTGAGTTGGTCGACGCCTTCTAATTGGACGATAATCACCAATTTTTACGAACCAAGGTTTTAAACGATGACAAAAGTCGAGCATTTCCCCTGGATACTACATATCAATTTGTGAAATTGAGTGGATTTATAAGAGCTGCCCTGTGGACTGTGTGATTATTGAAATCTGCTGCCCACCATCATAACTCACCCTAATTATCAGCTTCGGTACTATTTTAAAACTCCTCAGTACCGGTCATTGTGCTTACAACGTTGATCTATCGACGTTAATGTGAGGCTGATTCCTGTCTGTAGGACCTCACCATGAGAGTCGAGTATTCTTGAGTCTCGACTACGTTTTGCTATATCTCGACTACGTTTTGCTATATCTCATGGTTCATCTGAACCCTTCTTCTCGGGATTCCGCTCAAGTTTTACGAGCTTCGAATTCGCACAAAAGATTAGTACATACTATATGAATGGTATTACACGGCCAAAGAGGGATCCATATGTATATGTGTGATCAATATACCTGAATCATGAGTTCTTTCTGACTTTTGAGGCAGTCTTTTCCAAGCTCTCTCTCGAGACTACATATTTAGACTTTAAATCGCTGCAGTTTGCCCCAGTTGGGATTTTGGACATATTCTTGGCAAACTTGGCTAATAATTCGTCGGTAAGTACTAAGTCATGTGCCACTGCAATGCTGGAGAATCCCCAAACCGTCACGCTAAGCAAGTTTATGCATACTTGCTTAACAGTTTTTGAGGCCTCTCTACTTCGGCGAATAATGAATCAGGGCGTAGTCTCAAATTTAAGCGACAAGAACGGTCAGAGAGATGTAGAAGTTGAAATCATCAACAGTTCGTATAAAAACGGGAACAGGATTTCAATCTGACCTAAGCATTCTCATAAAGATGAGCCATGTTGGACGATCTCATGTTAATGCGAAGTACAGCAAGTTAATTAAAACTCATCAGGATAATTCGTTAAACATTCATTCATTAATTTTGTTCCTATCCTTAGATGAAGATATCATCACCTTTGACCAACTTCCCAGATCTCGTGAAACAATCGACACGCAATCTATCTGTTCTTTCCAAGATCCAAGCGGGTGTCGTTGATACTGTGACAAATTTGGCGTTTACATAGATCAGCCAATGTAGTACCGCTTCGTCATTATACCACTCGACAAACACTTGAGATTCTGTTTCATACTTTATCTTCTTTACCTTTTTGACACTCTTAACTTCTTGATAATTCTCAATACCTTCAATCAACAAATCACCTAACAAAATCTCCAAGTCATGCAAAATATCTTCATAACCTGAAACCATTATCCACGACTGCTGCATATCATTCAGGGAGTCACCTCCACCATCCAAAACCCAACTAATTTGAGCTCCTGATAACACAAAGTGCTCTTTAGCCTGCAAGCTCGGTAGTGGAAATGAGCTTTCCAATTTTCTCCAACTCTTGCTGAATTTTAATGGTACTGAGAACATCCCATCACGTACCCTAGAGATACTTCTGAACCTTCTCTCAATATAGTAAGTGATTTCCAACTGGAAGTATGAATTTTCAGGTAGTTGAGTGAGTGTTTTATAACTGATGGCAATATTCAATTTCTTCGAACTAATGTCATCTTGAAATTGAAAAAGTTTGATGACATTTGCTCTTGAGCTAACCAATGTTGACCTTTTCAAGACAGCCTTCAATGAGTTACCACCATTAAACGCATCATTTTTTACAACTTCTAAAACCCCTAGCTTCAAAGTACTAGGCGTAGCCTGCTGTAATCCAGTGTGGACCCATTTGTCAATAAACACAGTCTTACCAAAGACATTATAACCACAACCTTCACCAATACTGAAATTTGTATAGAATTGAACGTCAGAGCCACTATAAAATGCGGGGGCAGTATAGTGGGTAATATAGGTTGCAACACTGCCACCAGGATATTCATCAGTGATATCCCCAATCCAGAACTGTTGATCATTTGGCAAAAAGTGTGCTTTGTCAAAATTCTCATATGTCCAAGCAGGTGCAAATAATGCAACATTGGACGAGTAAACACGTAAAAAATTGATAGCTAGGCCCGTTTCGAACCCCCCTGAACCCACTTTTGAACCTCTACCCCAGATATCGATCCCCACATAAAGTTTTCTTTTGACACCAGTCAAACCTACATGTGAAATATTCTTTCTTAAGTGCTCTTCATCCCACCAGTAGTTTGTGAAGAAGTAATCCGAGCTTTCAAAATGAGGATAGTTCAGCTCATTCACACCATTTTGATAAAACACCCTGTTCTTACCAGCAATGTAGGAATCATACCAAATAACTTTTGAACCTGGGATGACCCTATGGAGTTGTGCTTTCAAAGATTCTGTAAACTCCACGATCTTTGATCCTAGAGCTGGGATGCTGAATGTCGTTTCTATGTTGACTAGCCAACCATCGAACGTGTAATGACGAGCTAATTCCACTAACATATTGACATATTTGAAATCACCATTTTCATCAGTTTCAACAATTCTTTCCAGTTGATTATGATCATTGCCTTCAAGGATAAGGGTTCCGAGTGATAAAACTCCTTGCTTGTGCAACGCAGTTGTCCAAGTGACAGGAGGAACACTGATTTTGTTATGTGAGAAATAGATAAAGATATCAATTAATGATGGGTACTGAAGGTAATAGTGGCTTCCTGAATCATGTGGGAAATAGCCAGTAGGTGATTCGTCTTCCCCAATTTGATAATTATTTTTGTAATCATGACATACGATTACTTTTAGGTCTGTCTTGTTTGATTTTGGCCTACTTCTGTGATACTTGAACGCATCTTCTCTAGGGATTCTGAATATATCAGCCAAGTTTTGATTCTGTGATAAATACCAGTGTGATAACTCATCTAGTGAGGTAAACCTTATACTTAGATAATCCTGCGGCATTGATTTGATGCTCACTGTTTCTGGTTTCTCAAATGAATGTCGCCTTCTGTTATATCCCGCATTATTTTGTGTCAATTTAGTTGAGGCGGATTTGGGGGTCTTTGAGAATGTGGCAATAGGAGTTCTGAAAACAGGACCAGTGGGAGAGTCCATGAATGAGGACATACTTATGACAGCAAGAATCCAATTTCAACCGAATACTCGAGTATAAGTTAGCGTGTGGTTGAATATTACTACATGAGGTAACATTATAATTTTGTTTTTTATTCTGTCATAACTGACATTAACTCCTCTCTATACAAGATCAGCATACGCTGAGAGATGATCACTTCGCAGTCCAAATTCAGATTTGAATTAGCTTGGCGTAAGAATCTTTTACGGGTAAGTTTCCATCCAAACTTAGAGAGACTCGTTCTTTGTTTCATGAGTGATACTACTTATTTTTTGCAATGAGTCTATTAGAGAATCAAGCAATTTTCAGGCATTAAAGACGAGGATATTGACACAAAGGGCTAATAAACCAATGACAGCTATTGGGGAGAAGAAGAAACTGCCCTAGTAGCCCACCTGAGAAATTCTGGTGTTACCTACCTTACATCGCATAGTTCATACTTCGTTCATAACTTTATATTAGTGCTATTTATGATGATGTACCCGCTTCTTCATCTTTGATAGCTCTTTTCAAAGCGATCCTTTCATACTCACTATCGTAGAAAAAGTCCCAGTCTGGATATTCAGGCAAACCCTTTTCATTCTTGATAGCTCTTCCCAGTTTATAGTCCCTTTTAATTAATAAGTATATAACACCAACAGAAACGATACCGAGCCCTAAGAAAGCAGCACAGACTTGATAACCGGCTTTGTAATGCGGAGCATCAGAAGCAGGAAATATCACCACCTGTAACCAGGCATTTGTGGCAAATAAGAAAGTATTTCCAACAGCAACGATCAATGATCTAGTCAACGGGTTTCCTTGACAGATCTCATTCGCCCAAGTAATCGTTAGTGGTTGTGCTGACCAACCAGTGGTGATCATGATATATCCAAGAAACTTTAAACCTTCAGGACTCTTCCAGTGACCCACAAATGCATTACCCAACATACAAATAGCCATATTGATGACAATAAAGATAGGTCTATGTTGGAACAAGTCAGAAAGATGGGAACTGATAAATGCATTGACGATCGAAGCACCTTGACCAGCAGTTGGAATCTGGTTTAACTGCTCAACAGTATATTTGTTCAAAGATTGTAACCACAAATTGAAGTAACTATCACCCCAGGAGAAGGTACCGTACAGGTAGTAGCAAATACCGAATGCATACAAGTGCCAAGTGCTCAATGTTTTCTTGACCATATTGATCGTTGGTCTTGTTATTGGTCTTCTCCCTGCTTTCTTCATTCTTGTGATAGCATATTGGACCTCACGTTTAGTTAAGAATAAGGATTTGGTTGTAGTTGGAGTATCTGGGATACATAGATATCCGAAAAAGATCACTGGAAGTGAGATTATACCATCAAAAATGAACAACCATTGCCAAGCTGCTAACCCGTTTCTTCCATTCATATTTGAATAAAGACCAGCTTGAATATAACCTGAAATCATACCTGCAACATTACCAGATATTTCATACAAAACAATTCTTTTAGCCATTTCCTCAGGAAAGTACCACGACCCAATCAAAGTAGCACAAGCAGGGAATGACATTGAACAAGTGAAACCAATTAAGAATCGCAAACCATAAATAGTCTGATAGTTCTTAGCACCAGCACAAGCCATCACAAAAACTGACCAGGCAAGCTCACAAGTTGGTAGCAACTTTGACAGTGGGATATAATTCGACAGCAGAATCAATGGAACTGCACCAGCAATAATACCACAGTTATAGAAAGTCGAGAAAAGATTCAACTGATTACCATAAAGCTTCAAGTCATCTTGCATACCAGACACATAAGCATTGGTGATATTTTGCGTATCTAAAGTTTGAATAAAACTTGACAGCACGGAGTATCCAAATACCAAGACGTCAAGTTTTCTCATGAACTTGGCATGCTCACTGTTTGACACCAAATATTCTGGGAAGAATCGCTTCCAATTAGTTGGTGCAGCATCCCTCGCTAGGTAAACATCCTCAGAGTCCACCGATTCTTCGACAACAGTGATCTTCTGTTCTGTCTTCGCTTCCTCAATTGATGACATAGTACACAGTTAGTCCGATTATTCGATGATTAAACCAATTAGTTCGTTAAACAGAACCATTTATATAGAAATCCTATCTGATGTGGCTGACACGAAATTAATACAGTTCAATATATCAATCCAAGATCAAATACTGTATCTTCCCAGATCGCCACAGAGCCACAACTTTTCATTTATCCTGCCCGTTACGTTTGTATCAATCCGTCGATTGCATTTATATATCAACTATTCCCATATTAGAGACTGAGATGTAATGTTTGGGATATAGTTGTTCAGTGCGTAGCTATAATTTCCAGATATTATTCACTGATCTAATTCAAAAGCTTATATTCGTGTAGTATCTCATAAACCCCGGTTCTATTTACCCATAGCGACTGGGCCCTGTGGAGATACTAAGGTCGGTACACAATAAGAATATGCCTCATTTAATGCAGGGTTATAATAAGAAGATACTCGGATGGTTATTATACAGTTAATGAGAGTTCATCAAATCATGATTATTTTTCCATATAAGGGCATTTTCCTCTGTATACAAAAAAAATTTTCCTTTGTATACAAGACCTTTCGACCATTAATAGAAAGCTTGGACTTTGGAGATCGACAAATTAGAGCTAGTTATATTCCTATCCTAAAGTCAAGAATTTCAGCTACAAAATTTGCGGAAGAAGGTGCTGACAGATGCATAAAAGTACAGGCACAAACTGATAACAATTATCCGCAGCTAAAATCATATTCCAAGATATTTCTACTTGGCTCTAAAATTTCAGGATAGTCTTAATATTTTTATCAATAGCTGAAACCTAACACCTAACAATTATGGATTATTTGAGGTAAAAACCTTTCACAATGCTTTCATTCTCCTATTGTAGGGATTGGAACTTTCATCAGACTCTAAATTGTTATAACTAATTGAAAGGTGGTTCTAGAGGGTATAAGAAAATGTAGCTAATAAACACCAATGGGGAATTAGCCGTCCCAACGGTGGTGGCGGCGGACATGGGATATCGAGATGATCGAATCAATCATCGATCGATTACTTTTTAACAATTGCCATACCCGCTTTAAGATTACAATTAATACGGGGGAGCCACAATAGCGGAATTTTTCAACTATCGAAAGAGTAAACATCAACTCACTGTATTTTTAAGCCAATATCTGCTCTTTCATAGAAGTGCAAGAGGAGGATCTTATCAATTGAATCAAATTCTGAAAAGGATGTCGGAGCCAAATGTGAAGAAACAAAAGACCAAGAAACAAATTCTTTTCAATGCTTTCGAAGCGTATACCATTGGGCATAGTAACCCAGGTCAATGGGCACACCCTAAAGATAGATCGATAGAAAAGGTTCAGTCGCTAGATATTTGGGAGTACAATGCTAAATTGTTGGAACGTGGTAAGTTCTTATCCTATTTCATTGCTGATACATTTGGTAGCAGTGAAGTATATACAGGCTCAAGAGATCCAGCTATAGAGATTGGTACTTATTTCCCGATCCTTGATCCTTTTCAGTTGGTAGTTGCAATGGCAAAAGCTACAAAGACTCTGGGGTTCGGGATAACTTCTTCCACGTCTTTCGAGCCTCCCTTCTTATTAGCCAGAAGATTCTCAACATTGGATCATTTAACCAATGGTAGAATTGGTTGGAATATTGTCACCTCTTGGAACGATTCTCAAGCGAAAGCTGTTGGTCAGGCAAAGATAACAGCCCATGATGAGAGATACGCTATAGCAGATGAATATTTAGATGTTCTTTACAAATTATGGGAGTCTTCTGTCAGTGATGATGTCTGGGTGAGAGAAGGTGACAAGCTATTTGATCCAAGTAAAGTGAAAAGAATCAAGCACGAAGGAAAATATTTTCAGATAGATACCCCATTCGTCGTTCATCCATCCAAACAGAGAGTTCCTTTCCTATTCCAAGCCGGTACCTCAAAAGCGGGTATTGAATTTTCAGCTAAGCACGCAGAAGGGATCTTCGTTGCAAGTTTATCAGCTAAAGTTTTAAAACCAAAGATTCAACAATTACGTTTGAAAGCCAAAGAGCAGGGTCGTGATCCAAAGGACTTAAAGATCTTTGCTTTACTAACTCCAATTATTGGAGAAACAGAAGAAGATGCCCAAGCAAAATTCGAAGAGATCAAGAAGTACAGATCCCTTAAGGGTGGTTTGGTGTTTTTCAGCGCTTTGACTGGTATAGATCTATCCAAGTACGACCTTGATGAAGAGATCAATGCTAAGGACTCAAAAATCCCAGGAGTTGTTCAAAGTGCCATTGACAATCTTTTTTCTGAAAGAAAGGGCAAGAAATGGACACCAAGAACTGTTGGTGAAGAGATATCAATTGGTGGTAACGGTGCGGTGATAGTTGGTAGTGTGAAAAAAGTTGCTGATTACATAGAGCAGTTTGTCGAGGAATCAGATGTTGACGGGTTCAATATTAGTCCAGTGGTTAATCCAGGCTCTTATGAAGATATCGTTGACTTATTAATCCCAGAACTACAAAGAAGAGGTATTTACTGGAATGACTATGCTAATCCAGAAGGGTCATTAAGATCTCAAATCTATTATGAGGATAGATTAGGACCTACACATGTTGGACACTCATACAGATTTGAGTAACTGTATAAAAAATCAATAGAAGTGATACATAGAGGAAGAGGACAGAGATGTTGTAGTTTTGCACGCAGTATACACCAATCCCGCTGACCTTTTATATTACTGAAATATCCCAATTTGAACTGCCATGCCGTCACCAAACCCATGGGTTACAAAACTCAGGCGAGCATGTGTGGCGAATAGCTATGTTGTGTATTAGATGCTACTGCAATATATAAGGCCATACTATGAAAGTGCATTGACGAATGATTTCAGTATTTCTCAGCTTAATCTGTCAGAAGATCACCAGCTAACTAAGTGAGTTGAAAGCCCATGAATGATATGAGGGGTCGACGCCGACGTCAATCACATTATTTTTTTCTTGATCATGACAATGTAGTTCTAATGAGTGAAATATTCACCATAAGTGCCAGTGTATTATTATAGCCGGTATGATAAGTTATTAAGCAGTTCAATATGAGCTATATTCCTGATTGGAATAGGCAATTATTGAACTGATATCATGAACCCTTTCTTGCATTGGTAGATGAACAGATGGGCACGTATCTCTACGGTTAGATGTCAAAATGAATGGCTTTTTATATCAATACATGTGAGCTAGTATTATGACCGTTTAGCCAAAATCCGGCGAATAGTTAAGTAATAATCTGTACACCTTCTCTCCCGCTTCCCTTTTATTTGAATCATAACCAGAATGATTTTACATACAAAATGGATCTTAAAGTTATTGCAAGTCAGAGAAACCAGCAACAATGTTCTTTTGGAAACCACCTTCTTTGGCGGCTAGTTCATAGTAACTGTAGATGGTGGTGACTGCTAGAAGGATGGATGTACCTGAACCTAAGGTACCTAATAGATCACATGCAACTGATAGGGCACCGATGGAAGCACCACCGAAAGCAGCAGCTGTTGGAATGATTCTTTTCAATTCTTTGTAAACTGAAGTTTCACGTTGACCAGCAATCACTAAACCTTGATCTTTGAATTGTCTAGCAACGTCTCTTGGCGAAGAACCAGAGATTTCGATCCAGGTCTTTGAGAATAATGCACAGACTGATAAGACGAATGTGATGTAGACAACTGTTTTGATTGGATCCAACAAAGCTTCGCCTAATGAAAATGGTGGTTGGATATAGTACGCGATACCATTGGTAGCAAATAATTGAGCTGAGCCAGGTCTAGCATCCCAAACACCGAATAATCTGACAATTGGGTTTAGTGGGAATCTTTGGAATAACATTTGTGAGATAATGAAGAAGTTTGAAGTCAAGGCAGATTGTAACATGATTGGGGTGTTTGAAGTGTAGAATAATTTGATTGGGTATAAGCCATAAGGACCTCTTTGTCTTGTTGATCTGACTGGAATTTCATAACGGAAACCTTGTAAGTAGACAACAAAGAAGAAGACAGCGAAAGTGGCGAATAGTTGTAGCAGATTTGGTAAATTTTGTCTGTAAAAGGCTTCAATTAAGGCTCTTCTTTTATCTTTTCTAACTGAGAGTAAGTGAAATAAGGCAACAACAGCACCTTCAAATTCATCACCACGACCGTTGTTGACAGTGGTTGGAGCAAAAGCTTTCCAAAAGATTTGTTCACAGATGTTGGTAGCCATAAATAATGAAATACCAGAACCTAGACCGTGACCTTTTTGTAACAATTCGTCTAACAAGATAACAACAATCCCAGCAAAGACCAATTGTAGGATTAATAGTAAACAGACACCAACACCCAAGTCACTTGGTCTACCGTACATACCGGTTAAGACGTAAACAGTAGCTTGACCGATGGACAACAAGATAGCGAATAATTTTTGGGCGGTTTGGAAAGCTTCACGATCGTTTTTGTTCTCCATATTGACATCAATGACCTGAGTACCCTGCAAAAGTTGGAAAACCATACCTGATGATACAATTGGAGAGATACCCAATTCCATTAAGGTACCTCTATTTGATGCCAACATCATACGTAGCCAAAACAATGGATCTGAAGATTCTGATGACACAATACCATATAGTGGAATCTCACTCATGACTAAGAAAATTAATAATGTAACACCCGTCCACATTAGCTTCTGGTTGAAGGGGACTTTTCTTTCCGGAGCTTTGACTTCTGGTAGGAAATCAGTGAAGGGTTTCACTAGATCTAAAACACGAACTTTTCACCATTGTTAGTAATAAGCTCAATTAACCCTGTAAAAAGAACGGGCCAAAGACAAGGAACACTTTAAAAGTACCAAATAAGCAAACCTAACTTACAGCTACTCATTTTTCCAGTGAAACGTTTCTTTACTGTGTTTTATTTCACGCTTTCAAATAGTAAACACTTGAAGTTGTTTGCATTTGGCGGTGGATTTTTTCGAAAGATGCCAACACGACGAAAAATCTCAAATTAGCGAAGTGCTTTAAGCCGGGTAACTTTAATCGAGCAGTTTATGTTGCTCTTACCAATATTGTACCTAAGCTTACTGAACTACATCTTAATCTAGTTAAAACAATGCTGTCAAACTCTCTATATTTCTGAACTTTACTAGTCCTATATGCTTATATGATGCCTCTATACATCTCTTCCATACCTTTTCCATAGAAATATCCATGCAAAAACAAGTGAAAAAGAGCTTAAGATAAGACTCAATGTAGTGATCCAAAACACTGGACTTATACATGATCTTTCCACAACCATGTCTTTAACCTTACAAGTAGTGTCATAAATAACAGCATATAAAATACCAAAGCAAGAAGAACCAATTGCTGGAGCAACCATGAAAGAACCCCAGGTTGAACCGAATATGTCACTGCCCCAGATGGTTAAGACAATGGTTGGGTATAATGTGAATAAACCACCATAACAGAAGCCTGATAGAGCGCTGATGATATAGAACTCACTGTTGAATTTACCAATGGCAATAAGGAACTGTGTAACGGCGCCCAAGATGATGATTACCAGCAACAACCAAATTCTAGACAAGTGGTACTTTAGACTTAAAAGGTCCGATAATGCACCCAGCGATAGTCTAGATAAAGTTGAAAAAATAGCATGTGTGGACACCTGGTCTGCTAAGAGTGAAGAGGGGCTCACTGCATTGACAAGAGAGCCCATATTTGTTATATACATTTCTGAGGGACCAATGCTTAGCAGCAGGGAGAATAATAGAACGTAAGAAGAAAAATCTTTCAAGAAGTCAATGAATTTCTGTTCATGATTTGCAACGAGGTCTTCCTTGGAAATGATGCTTGCTGTTTCTTCCTCTGATGGAGTGACCAAGGGAGTCTCTTCGGTAATCTCATGTGGCTTCTTTAGCAAAATGTCCCGCTCTATGCTGACAACGCTTGAGCTAATCCAGTTAAACACACCTAGTGACAAGTATAAAATGGCGAAAAATCTAAACGATTTGACAAGGTCTAGCTTCCCACTATCCGATTTGACAAACTTAGCATTCAATAATTGAGACCCTATCAAAGATGACAGACCATAACAAGTCACAGGAGCACTGATCGTTAAACCTTTACTTTTTGGGTACATCTTTGCAGAAGTTAATAGGCAACTGAAGTACAAAGATGAAGTTGCGCACCCAATGACACCAAAAGCAATGGCCATTACAACAAATGACCAACCGTGCTGGACAGTTAAGGAAGCGATAACATAACTCGGACTGAATAATAGCATAGAGATGACTGACAAAATGACAGGACCGTGAGCATCAGCCAAGTAACCTAACACAGGAAGTGGTAAGTACATCCCTAAACTTGTGCATCCCCCTATTATGTTTATCTGTAGCTGAGTGTAGTGGAGATCCGAGCTCAAGACGGTGGAAAATAGAGGGAAAAGTAGGACAGAACCAGCACACAGACATGAAATCAATGACACAACCAATGCGAACATCTTAAGTGTCCCTGTGTCAAAGTTCTCAAGCCAACTTCGTACATGCTTTGTCAGTCCCCTTTCTATGTTGGATAAAGACATTTAAGGAAATGCTAATGAGGGTAAAGTGTGAGTTGAGGGTTGAAACGACAGTTGTAGTAACTATGAAGGCCCCTTTTAATATGGGGAAATCAGTCATAAAAAGCTGCAATTTTTTCTACTAAATTTCATTATCTCCTGCAGATTTTCCGCGATTTTATTCAGAGTGACTCGGCCGGGACAAGTATTTGGCAGAAATTATGGAATGGAATAGGTCTGAACTTAAGAGACGAAAGTAAAGAGAGATAATATGTAGAATTGTCTACAGCTCAAGCAAAAAAAACAACAATATCGCATCTCATTAAACTTTTTGTTCATCAAATAAATAAAAAGATCATCTACTTTGGTATGGTGCTGACATATCTGTCAATTTCACCGGCAGATCCTAACCAGATACCTGATCTGTCGTGGATGGCTTTTGGGATCAATTCTAGCACACGCTCACCTTTATCGGTCACAGCTTTACCACCAGCTTGTTCCAATAGGAAGGCCATTGGGAAACATTCGTACAAAATTCTTAGTTTACCCGTCTTAGATTTAGAATCAGCAGGATAAGCGAAAAGACCACCATACAGTAAGGTTCTGTGGACATCAGCAACCATGGAACCAACATATCTAGCGCTGTAAGGCTTACCATTTTCTTGTTTTTGTTTCAAGTCAGCGAAAAACTTTTGAACATGTTCTGGCCAGTAAACTGTGTTACCTTCGTTAACTGAATATATAGATCTTGTTTGTGGAATCTTTTGATCTGGATGAGTTAAGATGAATTCACCTAATTGGGTATCTAGAGTAAAACCATTAACACCTTGGCCGGTAGTTAGAACTAAATGTGCTGAAGCACCATACATCGTGTAGCCGGCAGCAACCATTTCGGTACCTGGTCTTAAGACGTCTTTAATTGAGCCTGTTGATCCTGGTAAAAGCTTGTAAACACCGAAAATAGTACCAACAGATACACCGGCATCCAAGTTAGAAGAACCATCAATTGGGTCACACACGACAGCATAACTACCATCACCTTCGAATACAATTAAATCTTCTTGTTCTTCTGAGACTAAAACCTTCACTTTACCCGAAGCTTTCATGGCATTGATGAAGATTTCATCACCGATGACATCTAATTTCTTTTGTTGGTCACCTGTAGAGTTTGAAGCGCCTGATAGACCAATCAAATTCACTAATTCAGCTCTTCTGATATTATGAGCAATGAATTTGAACGCAAATTGTAAGGAGTTTAATAGTAAAGTCAGGTCACCGGTTGCGTGCTGGGCAAGTTTGGCCTGCGAGGTTAAGATAAATCTGGTTAGTGTGATTAAATCAGTGTCGACTTCAAGTTCGTCTTGGATTTTGTTTGTCATTTTCCTTCTTTTATAATTGTCGATCAGGTTTGAAGTATCAAATCTGTACATAACTCACAGGGGGACGAAGGATATTTATACGTTTTGAGCAAAGATTTTCCTTAAATTCGATATGTGCTCCCACTTTATAAACAGCACCGGAGCTAAAAAATTTCTGGGGCACGCTAATGTTGAAGCACTTGAAAATAAGAAGCTGGAGAGATTTTTTTAGGTAATCATATAGGCGATTCTTTCCGGGAGGTACCCAGGCGGGTTTGCTGCCCAGAGAGACTAGGTGCCGACTGAAAGCTCCTTTTTCGCCAGCTCCGGTGAAGCGCAGGCAGCTGGGACAGAAGGTTTACTGGCAATGTATTATTTTTCCCGTGTGATACCCATATCAGTGATCAGAGGAGGCTGAAGACCAATGGTAGTGAAACGTTAGTAAACGATACTGGTGCTGACCCATGCCTCTAAGGGTTTTCAAGTGCTTGCATACCTCTTTATTGTTCTTCATTCGTTTCTTCCTGGCCCGGAGAAAGTAGGGATTTGGATTTTTTTTGTTTTTACGTCAAATCCTTCAAAGTTGTTCCTCCTATGAAGCGAAAGGCGAATGACTCCCGGGAATGGTCCCTACCAAAGATGCCTTAAACTATCAGGCGTGGGACAGCGCATAGACTTGGCACCAAAATTCATGGTTAACACAACACTAGGCTTACTGGCCTACTGGAAGGCCTCACAAATTTCTTATTATTCCTAGAGATCAAATCATAAATATTTATCAACCTTTATAAAACCTTACGCTATAAATCACTTAACTATTGCTTGCGCTCCAGTAACTCGTTATGATGCTCAACATCTGAGTCCTGCTCGAGAGATTCCTTAACGTTACCATTCTCGTCGATCCACTTTGCGATGTCAGCAGGAATATCACCAGTCCTGGAGTTATATAGTACAATTCCGTTCTTTCTAGCATCTTTCTTTTCTTGTCTCTTGTAGAAATAGGCCGTAACCCAGACCCAGCAACATAGAGTAGCATCAATTGCAGCACTAAAAGTATAACCTTTGTGATAACGCGGAGCGTCAACAGTTGGGTATGTCACTCTTCCAACCCAAGCGGTGAACTGGTTGGAGAACAGATTACACCAACATAACACAATGGATCTAGCTTGTGGATCGTGTCTCATGATATCGTTCAGCCAGCCGTAAACAACAGACGATATAGTGATACCAAAGTAACCAACCATGAAGGCATACCATTTGGCATGGTCTGGAACATACCAGATAGCCAAGATCAAAGAAGATGAGAAATTAACCAACTCACCCCAGAAAATGGCCTTTGATCTTGAACGTAAGATATCTGCACTGAAACAAACGGCTAAAATAAAAGCAACACCTAGAGCAGGAGGGATAGTAGTCAATCTATTAATCTTTGGGATGGAATAACGTTTCAAGGATTTCAACCATAATGCAAACCCATTGTAACCATTGTTAGAAGACATCCAGAATAGAGCATCCAAAGTTGAGAGAACATATATTTGCCAAGTGGTTAAAATCTTCTTCCAAAGTTTCCAGTTGAAGAATGGAGGTGGGTCTCTTGATGGAGTCTTGATGTTTGCATCTTTCAATCTCTTTCTAGCAAGTCTGATATCATCATCGGTTAAGAACAATGAATAACATTTCTCTGGTGTACCAGGCACCATATAGAAGGCAATAAATCCAATTGGTAATGTGATTAAACCATCAATAATGAAAGCCCATCTCCAACCGGATCTCCCACGATAGCCATTCATAGTTTCATAGATCTGAGCTTGTAATAGACCAGATGTCAAAGTACCAACCATTTGACCGCAATAGTACAGCCCACCTCTTCTTCCTAATTCATCAGGTTTATACCATGAGCCTAACAGATAGTGAATCATCATGAAGTAACCAGCCTCAGTAGCACCGATGAAGAATCTGACAACGTACAAATGTTGGGAACTCTGAACAAACGCACCAGCAATCGTAATGACGGACCATAAAATATCACCACCTGAAAACATGAAATGCATGGATACTCTTGGAAATAAGTACATGTAGAATACTTGAAAAATAACAGAACCAGCATTGTACATAGATTGGGCGTTGACGTATTGGTTACCATACATTCCAAGCTCTTCCTTCATACCAGAAACGTAGGCGTTATTCACATTGGATTGATCAACATATTTGGCCCAGTATGAGATAATAGCGAAGGAAACAATCATCAGATCTAGCTTGGTAACTAACTTCATTTCTTCCTTGGAGGTGCCTTTATCGAACCATCTATAAAAGGCCTTTTGTTTTCTCTTTTCAGTGCTAAATCTGTATTCGTATTCATCAAAGAAGCTATACCACTTTCTGTTAGCTTCATCTCTGAATTCATAATTTGTAGGATTCACTTCTAATGGGTTTGCATTATCTGTGGATATAGAGGAAGTTTCGACTGATTGCTCATTATCCAAACCTACTCCCGTGCTACTATGGAACGAGTCAGAATCTGAGCTTTGTAGTTTCTCATCATAATCTTCGACATGTCTATAGTGCGGGATGTATCTCCAGTACCAAGCACTGTAATCATAAGTACTAAGATCAACCATGGTTGTGATTACGAAATTCCTGGGAAGAACACATGGAAGAAGAACGGAATATCCTTCATTATATACTAAATCACAAGTGTGATCAAAGGGGGTTGCAAGTTGAAAGTTAAGACCTCACATACCTATCGTTATGGCTCATGTGTGGATCCCGAGTAGCGCTTTTCAAAGCGAAGATCTGTATCTGCCACACTTATTATTCACACAGGAAGGCTGATTTGGAAAAGCCCTTGAACGGGCTGACAATAAAAGAAAGGGTGCACTGAGCACTCTGTGATCTACTAAAAGAAGACGGATTATAAGGAGAGGTACGTGTTCGATATAGCTCTAATAAAAGGAAGAAGGCCGCCAAGTACCGCCGATTTAGATGTACTTTTGATTACAGGTAAGACAAGACAAGAAACAATTCGAATCAAGACTTTTTAGCGACATCTCAGCGACTAAATAAAAGTTAAAAGGCCGACATGATGTGCAAAGACCAAGAATTAATTATTAGATGGATTGTGTGCGATAGGCATCTTCAAGTAAACGTTGTGCTGATTACCAGCATGGAGACCGCCACCTCTAATTGCAATTGAAATACAATTTATCACGAGTGATCTTGCTTGTTCCAGGATTCATTTTATGAAGCCACTATCTCTAAGATCTTCCTCATGATGAGCGGAATAGTAGTCATATGAGGTATCGGATCGTTACCGCTCCGTCGTTATGAAGTAATAGTTTTTACACAATTTCAGAATTCACACATTATCGCTGCATAGGTTTAGCTCTTTCATGCAGGTAGGTAACAAAGAAGAGATGCCACAGTACCGCCAATATTATCATGACGCTCCGCTTCACAGAGTGATTGGAGAACATGAACGGTCAAAAAACTGAACAAGCAGTGCACTAGTTTGTGCAACTGTCACGAAATAGTACCGTGTATTGAGGAAATTGACCTTGAACAAGCGACAAATTACCAAGTTCGAAAAATTTGCGGTGTTGAGAAAACTGCGAAATAACCAAACCTATGGACCTTGACTACCCGGTAGTAACCCCACTGAATATCAGGTTCAAACACGAGTGTTCAAACACTCATCTGAAATGAAATCCTACAGAATCCTTAGTCAATGCAAATTAAATAACTTTTCATTAATCTTTATTACCTCTTTTTCTTAGATGTTTGACTAATTCAAAATTGACAACATCTTGATTTCTATGATCTTTTTTTGTCTTCACAGGCTTCGACCAGTCTGTTCCACTAGGTTTGTATGCTTTGGCCTTTTCTGATAGAGAATCTGTTCTGTCTTGTAGGAATGAGAGCACTTCGTCACTATTGAACTTTTTCTTCTTCTGTGGGGATTGTGATCTTTTACGTTGTCGATCAGTAGTAGTGACGTTGTTGTTGGTATTAGGAATAGGTGTAGTATCAGGGTTGGTGGTGAGTTTAGAATTGGGGTTAACCTCAGAGTTTACACTTTGATCATTATTGATAGAGGTTGAACTATTCTGATGGCTCTGAAGCTTAGTAGGTTTGGATGCTACTTGCTTCGACGGCTGTGAAGTCTGTATGTCTGACTTCACTGCAAGTATGGCCGCCCATCCACCGTTGCTTGGAGCTGGTTTGGGAGTATTTACTGCTTTAGAGTTGTCGCCGTTTTCTTTGTTAACCTTTGGCTTTGAAGGGAGATTTGGTTTCAGGGACTTGTGCTGTTTTGGTTTATTTGGAGGGGAGCTTGACTTCTTTTTCTCTGGTTTTTGAGCAGACATCTTTCTCTATGACTTAATGAATGTGTTTGAGTCTCCTCAATTGTCCTTTGATTGAATCTTATGCTTAATTTGTCTTGTGGATTGTCTGGATTCTTTCTTGGTCATTTTGAGTTCGATCTGAAAAATAAAAAAAACGTGATTCTCACGTGATGTGAATAAAATCAACTTCGCGGAAATACAGCGCTGTTTAAAATGGACCTGTTTCATTGACCTGCTATTAGACACACATGCTTTCTCCCTATACAATTGTGATATTAGTAGGACACGATGTCTTGGTTTAGGGATCTCACAGAGCCAGTTATTGAGTAAGATTATCTGGAGGTGCAACATTTTTACTAAAATTCACTAACATCTCACAGTAAGCCAACTATTCAAGTTGAGGCACCAGAGGGATTCAATGAATCCCATAAATCAAAACTTTCACCAGTCGTAAGACCACAAGCTCAGATTGATTCGATAAAGGTTAGCAAAGCTTGGGATATCGCTACTGGCCCAGCAAAGGGTATTCCTGTGAACTTATTCATGATGTACATGTCTGGTAACTCCCTTCAGATGATCTCCATAACGATGGTTGTCACTTTGTTCGTGGGTGCATTTAAAGGAATCTTCAGCGTGAACACTGCCTTTAATGGTTTGGAGAATAAAAATACGAGCTATGATGTACTTATGGCTAAAGCTGTCTTTGTCTTATCTCAATTCCTGGTTATCGGGTTGGGGCTTTATAAGTTGAACTCAATGGGGTTGATACCTAACAAGCCTGGTGATTGGTTATCTTGGGAGACTATAACTACGGTAAGTTCCTAATCGATGCGTGCATATGATGAATACTAACACTAGAACAGTATACAAATAGTGAGATATAGAATGATTATTTAGACATCAGTGGAAATTTCTTGATCATCTTGGCCATGAGAATCATGATCTGGCCTTTTAGTAATTTCAACGCTAGCTTGGGAATTACTGGAATCTTTTTCTTTGGTACTACTACCACTGACTCTTGATTCATTATCTGCCTTTTGACTTTTGATATATATCTGCTGTAAGTTGTATTTTTGGTACTTTTCATAGTTATTGACCACACTCATACCGATATTGTTCTTGAAACATTCCACAAGGATCAGTTTCTCATACTTCTTTAAGTCAACTTTATGGCCATGATCTTTTCCTATAGCGCCAGCGACTCTTTGAATGATCTCATCTTTCGCTATTGTGTTGAAATTTCTCGTAGTAACTTTAATAGCAAACGTGTGTGGCTCTTGACCTTCTTCTTTATGGAAATGTGGTTGTAATACTTTCTTCGATAGCTTATCCAGCTCATCCAGAGATGCACTCACGCTGAAAGTTATTGGGGACAACTTCTGGGTAAATCTAGTGGTCTTACCTTTGGATTCGTATGATTCTTTACATATAGCTTCAACGAATTTCTCAGGATCAATTGGTTTTCTAGTCTTACAGAATACAACACATTCGCAGCCTAGATCAATGAACTGAATGGGGTCCTTTTTCCCGGTCGAATCTTTTGTGTTTTGCAAGTCCTCAAGTTCCCTCTTGATTGCATCTTCAATACTTAGTTCCTCTTCTTCAACGTCTTCAATTCCAACCCCAGCCTCTAGCTCATCATGGTACATCTCCTGTAGCTTATCTTGAAACAGCAGCCTTAGTTCATTTTGGCATTTTTTCTCCTGATGTCTGTTACAAGTAGCATAGATACCTGAAGCTGATGGATCAACTATACCTGCAGCGACTTTGTACTTGTGTTTACGTTAGTATACAACTATGTTGCGCTCAGTTGGAGTTATCACCCACTTTTTTCTTTCTATCATTGCCATGACTGTTGCTTTTCCTTTTCTCACCCATATTTTAAACGCAAAAGTTTTGGAGAGCAAAGTGCTTTAGTTCCGCTTCCTCGCTGATGCAAGTTCATATTCAGCATACCAATCAAGATAATTTTTTCTATAAAAATTTCCCGATATGGATATTAACTTTACCCTGATTATTTCCTTGCATGGGCTTATAGGCGGTCTTCCATGTATTTGTGGTGTAGTTGTCGATAGGTGGTTTGATGTTCATATTGAGATTGGTGAATAATATAATGGTATAGTTCAGCAATAATGGTATTAAACGAAATGGGCTAATAAAACTACACATGATACAATACATTGAGAGTCATGACATAATACATCAGTTAGAACCAGCTCTAAACTTGGAAAAGTATTTGGATGCAGAAGAACCTTGTTGAATAACTGGACTAGGAGGAGCAACATCATCCTCTTTTTCAAGCTTGTTGAACAAACTGACCGCAATTTCTGGTTTCACCAAGTTATATTTTCTATTCCTTATGGCCTGATCTCGGTATTCATCTAGGTGTCCTGCTTTCAATAGATTAATCACCTGTCTTAATTCGGTGAACATTGACTGTAATGATTCCTTCCCATGAGTACCGTTAATACCCATTTTAGCAGGATTCAGTTGGTCTGTAATTTTCTCAATATACGAAATATCCAGATCAAAGTTCACAATAGCAGCTTTAGTGATCATCGGCTGTGATTTCAATTCCTGGAAGAAATTACCCGCAAGAATATCAAACACTCTATATAATAACAATGTTTTAACTGCGGTTGGTAAGCTTGAAAATGCAGAATTGAACATATTTACCAAGAAATCTCCAATATCTTTCATAAAATAGTTAGGTTCTTTGTTAACAACCTTGGATCTCCAGTCCCAGTCGATAAAATCTAACAAGTCATCAATCTTGCTGTCAACCATCTTAAATAGTTCCCGTTCGGTTCTCTTTCTAGTTTCGGTGATCTCTGAAGATGATTTCAAAGTGATTTCTTTACCATAGGTTTCTGATAGTTGTCTTGCAACTTCCTTAGTCATGATTAAGAAGTATTCCAAGTTGATCAAGTTTTGTGACAATTCTTCCCTAGTATAAGATGTCAATCTGTCATTATAATGCTTATTGATTGTTTGAATGAACAAGTTGTCCACATTGTCAATGATCAGTTTGTGTAATGATGGTAGTTCAAATTTGTAATAATCTTTCAAGAATAATTCCTGTTCAGTGATGAAATTTCGAACTTGAGCGCAGGCCATTGGATAAATCATACTAAATGGCAGAAGTTGAGGAAAAGTTAGTTCATTTTCCTTTCTTGAATCATTGTACCACCCAATGGTAATGATCTTTTTGTATAGCTTGTATTCATGAATGACCATAGGCATTGAATCATCATCTTCAGCTAATTTGTGGAATTCCTTACCGAAGCTAAATATGGCCAATTGAGAAAATTTCTTGAATATTAAGATTAACAAATTATAGAAATGATCACTGCTTAGTTCAAAGTGCTCCAGGATTAGATAAATGTGACCGATTATCTGTTTAATATGAAGTAATTTGGATAAAGTCAGGACATCGTGAAGGATATAATCCTTTAGAAAGGGATAGATCTTAGCTGAGATATTTTCCCATTGATCACTAGTGTTTTGAACAATGATTTGAGGGAATTTATTAGAAACAGCAGAATGGAATATTAAGCTGCCCATCAATTTCAACAGGAATGACCTCAAATTGTTTTCATCTTTGATGAATTGTTTAAAATTTTCATTCTTGCTGTCATTTAGAATGAAGGGATATACAGTTCTATCTCTTCTGCTGCCCAGTTCCTTATTAAATTCATTTCTGAAGAAGGTGACTTGGTCTAACGTGTCAAAGACTAAAAGGGTGTCATATATGAATCCGAGATCAATCAATTCATCAGTATCAGGAAGACCTTTGGAAGCATATGAGGATCTTAAACTTATTTCCACGGACGAATTAATCTTGAATTTGCTGAAATCACCAATTTTAGATTTAAAGAGATCCCAATCCTCAATTAACTTTGTAAAAGCATCAAAATATGAATTTGCATGAAGTTCAAACTGATTGTCTAAATTGTTGAAGTTTCTTCTTAACAAACCTAGAGATTCTTCCTTGATCATATTCTTTAGCACTGGTATAGAATGATTGATGTTCGCCAGGAATTTGAAATCTCTGTCAAAGTCTTTATTCAAGTTGTTCAAGTCATTCAAGTTCTTTAAAGCATTGAAAAACTTGTTATCTTTTATCAACTCATGTGTTTTATCCGTCAACTCCAGCACTTGTAAGATCTTATTAATTAGTATCTCCGATTCGCTGATCTTATTAATGTTCTTCTTCAATTCTACCAATTGAAACTTCTTTTCAATGGTTAAGTTTGAGGTTCTTGATAAGTGATCATTGATGTCCAAAATCTGTTCGTTTATGCTTGATGCATCTTTGGTTATAAGACGGATCTCTTTGTGAGCAAGTTCAATATTCTCTTCATTACTATTAAGTAGCCCAAAAATCTCATCATCTTTCTTCGTGCCTTCATCCCTCAATCTCTGAATCAAATCGCCAATTGTGTTCGTCTTCAAACTGCTTTTGATAACGGGTACCAACTGATCCAAGTAATTGTTGGAACCCAATAGCCTCACTGGATCATTCTCGTTCAAAAAAGCCAGCTGGACATATCCGTCACCATTTTCGTTCGAATAATCCATCTGAAAGCTCCTGTTTCTGTTTCTTTTTCTTCTTCAATCGTTGGTATTGTAAACCTGATTTGCTTTGTTCAGGAATTACGATTGAAATGAAAGGTTTTGGGGAATATTCAAAAAACAAAATCCGCGAAAATTGCCAAAAGGAGGAACAAAAGAGGTCAATATTCATCATGAAGGTTTAGCCGAGACTGAAGTTCAAAACATTACTCACCATCAACTGTAAACTTTTGTATATAGCAATCGATGATATTTGATATCTCTCAATATACACTAGTAATTTAAGTTGAGATCATTAGTCATTACTCAATTTAACCGTAACCTATAACTTGTCACGATCAAGCCGATAAGTCAGTTGAACTTGCAAACCCATCTTGCATAGATACTTCTAATTCCTCAACAGAACGCAATAAATCTGCATTGTCCTCTAGTTTAGGAACAGCTTTAGGTTTCCAAATGTATAACAATACCAAAACTATGAAAGTCACGGTGAAGCTGTCCAAGTGAATTATAAACGAGAACCAATTCAATTTTGAAATGTCATTATTACTTATGATCGAGTTGGAGACCTTTGAGATGACATTTCCTTGAATATATAGATATTCGCTTGAGTTTGATAGAACGAAGAATGTCACCCATGTGAGAAATTTCAGCATAAGTGGAATGGCTATCAATGCCTCTCTTGTCTGGGAATAGCTCTTCGCATAAACCATATCTGTAAACTTAGATTCTGTAGCCAAAGAATTGGAATAAAGAACGTAAAATAATGGAATCCAGATTAAAGATGATCCCAGGTTTAAAATGGATGATATTACTTGCCATATTTGAGAGTTTGAACCAGTCAGGTTTTGAAATGCCTTTGAAAAGAAAGCAACGGTGTAATAAACCAAGCAACTCTTATACAAAATGCCACCTCTGTCATTCATCATAGTGACACTTGCTCTGTTCAAGCTAAAGTTATAAATGATATCACATAAGATAATTGACAATCCCCATGTTATGAATTGAGGGGGAAATTTATAATGAGCATCCTCTCCAAATTCTTGAGTTTTGAAAGTGAGATAGGGATAACTAATCAAGAGCAGATTTCTTATGACCGAATGTGGAGTGGAGAGTCTGATTTTATTGTTGAAGATTCCAAAAGTATTAGACCAATATATGCAGATCAAAACCGTCAGCAAGAATCCAATTAACAAAGTTTCAATCTTTGCAAATTGACCCGGTATTATATAACTTTCAGAATGAACAACACTAACAGAAGCTCTATTACTAATAGAACTGTCATTAGGGCCATAGACCACATAACAGGATATCCCTGCTTTTGAAACAGGGTAGAAATACTGATGATCAACTTCAGCAACAATATTCATCACGCTTTCCCTTGCTTCTGACTTTGCGAAAGTGATACTGAACTCTCCAACCTCATCACATTTCCCCGATTGTTGCGCTGAAGATGTACAAATCTTGAAGTTGTTCTTTGGTGCTTCCAATAACTTGTCTGTGATATGTTTTGGAATGTTGGAGCTCTTGAGAGCATCCTCGTGGTAAGCAAGAAGTGTCACTTTGTCGGTTGTATTGAATTCAAACCCGATACTCTCTTCATTTGGGGTCTCAAATCTTTCGCAAAATTGTGTTACTGTAACCATTGCAGAATTGAGCAGAGTCAAGTATATCGTCAGTCTCATTACGTGAATTATCGGATCAGCCGCCGACAATATGGAAGGTTGAAAGCGTGTCTCTAAAGATTATGTTGATTTGATGGATATATAGGGAGCAAAAAATGTGTTGTGCACTACACAAACAATAAACATTGGGATGAACAAATCACGAGAATGAACAATAGTAATCAGATAATAAAAATAGATGTATATAAGATCATAGTTAGATGATGTAGGGGTACTATGTATAAATGAGTTGCATTAATCGGATCTCTTCTTAGTAACTTCTTCATCTTCGATTTCAAAGTTTTCAACATCATCGTTCACTAACTTTGGAACAACCCTTGGTCTCCAGACATAAATCTGGGAGACAACAATCATTGGAATAGCCAATATATCAACGTGTAAAAATAGTGCAATAATACCAGGCTGTGCAATGCTGTTGAAGACATTCACGAAGATCAATGTTAGTTCTCTCTGTGAAACAATACGTTTCCCACCCAGGGCCTTATAAGTCGAGTTCATGCTAATAGTGAATAAGGCAAAAAATGACACAGCTTTCAAAACAATTGGGCAAAATAAGAAAGTTTTTCTTGAAATTGAGTAGCTTCTCCAGTAGATAACGTCCATAATGTCTTCAATAGTCTTCTTTGAGTTCTTGTAAAGAATATAATAAACCGGAATCCAGGCGAAAGCAGACAAAACAGAGATACCACCAAGAATAGCCAATTGGCCACCACCATTAAGGTTGAACAGAATTGCAGCAAATTCAGATATAGAATTAACAGCATATATGATCAAACAGGCAGAGTAAAGCTTAGAATAATCACCATAAAGTGCACCAATGGCAGCCCTGTTCAAACTGAAATGATAGAGTAAGTTAAAGAACAGAATTCTATAGACACCCTTGTTAAAAGTATTCCATAAACTTGTGAAAGCATCACTCAAATGATCAGAGTTATAGAGTGACAAGGAAAAGAATTCTCCAGAATAGAAAGTGAATGAAATGATCACCAAAAGTGCCAAAAATTTATGTGGCACGTCCAAAGTATCTAAATCTTTGATATCTAATTTCTTGAAGAAATTGAAGAATAAGTACAGCCCAGCAATAAAGATGATTAGACAAGCAACTAACGTAGTTTCCAAAGCACCATATTGGAATAGTCCCAATTTACCGTAAGAATGAATCTCTCGAACTTTGATATCATCGATTGATGGAATGCCCTCTTCATAAGCCATGACACAAGCTAGACCATAGTCTTTCACTTCCAAGTAAGTGCTTTCACCTGGATAAGAGACTTTGTTAATTATTTTGTCCTTTACCCTTTCATCTTTGAATTTAATAACGAATTCCCCAATGTTTTCACAACCTCCAACAGCGTGCACTTTTTGTGTACACACTTTAAATCCCTCTGGCTCCTCTGTCAAGGGCTGTTGATCTAGTGCAAAGGGAATATTGGTGTTTTTGATATCATTCATGTGATATAGCAACAAAGACAACTCTCTGTTTGTCGTAACATTAAGACCAGTTGGCTTACCATTTAGTGATTTCTCAAATGCGATACATTGATGAAAAGTAGCTGCCAATGTCAATGGGACAAGTGAAAAGAGCACTGAGATGTTCTTGTACATCATTTCTGATATATATGACTCAATGGAAAGGGTTGAAAAGGGTTGAAATGGGTCGAAATGCTGTATTAATGGTATAGACGGAACAATAGAATTCAGGGATAAATTGGAATTTATATGAGTTTGGGCTGTGTAAATCGCAGGGACCAAACTTTTATATAGGTAACTATTTCTATGGGGGTACAGAGGGTTGATGGATATAAAGAACGTGATTAACCGGCAATTTACCTAATTTTCTCGGTATAATATGAAGTGGATGAAACAGTGGAAAATGCCTTTGATATCTTTAGCAACTAATCATAGGTTGATCCTTTGTCATTGTTCAACCTTCTCCCTCCCACCAAGAGCCAGGATAAGAATCCAAGCAGTGATTATGTGTCACAAACCATCCCAGCATCCTAAAAAGGAAATGTTTCCCAATACGGACTTTAACTTGAAATAATCGCTAATGATGAACCGAAATTTTGATGGCTTGACAGATACTTAACATACTTTGAGAACTTAGTGATACACAAGTAAAAAGATGAGCAGTGAAATACCAGAGGAAATCATCATTCCACCTCCATCAATCAAGGAAATCATACATAAGACTGCTCAATACGTGAATAGAAATGGGAGAGGTTTTGAAGAAAAAATTAAAGAGAGTGAATCTAACAATAATAAATTCAACTTCATCAATGATACAGATCCTTATAATGCCTACTACCAGTATATACTGGAGAATATAGATGCAATCACAAAGAAGGATGAATCTTTGAAAGACAGTTCAACAAATAGGATCCCAGAGCCCGTTGAATTGGATTTTTTGACAGATTTACCACCAATTACGCTAAAAGATTTGGAGATTATCAAACTGACGGCCTTGTTTGTTGCTAAGAATGGAGAGAATTACATTGTGTCTATAAAGAATAAATATGCTGAACAGTCTCTTCAATTCAAATTTTTGGATAGTGAACATTCATTCCATAAACTGTTTTTGAATTACCTAAAGCAATACAGAAGATTAATAAATGAGGACATAGAATTAACGCAACCTGAAGAGCTTCTCAAGAAGGCTTATGAAAGAGCTCAGTATCAGGAACAGCACAAAATTGATAATGAAGAAGAGAAGAAAGCCGAAGAAGCTAAAAAGCAAAGGTATGCATCGATAGATTGGCAGGATTTTATTCTTGTTGAAACAATCGAATTTACAGAAGTTGATAAGATCAGTGAACTCCCTGCACCTATAACAATTGCTGATCTACAATTTAGATCACTGGAACAAAAATCTAAGGAAGTCACAGCCATTGAACCACCAACAAATCTCAGCAATAGTAAGAATATCAGAATAAGAGAGTTTGGAGCTACAAGATTGAAACAACAAAACTTCAAAAAGGAAAAGACAATAGAATGTCCAATAACAGGAAGGATGATCCCTGAATCACAATTTGAGAGACATATTCAAATCTTGTTGAGAGATCCTAAATATCAAGAAGAAAAGAAGAATTATGAGGCAAAGATAAAGAACTCGAACCTGACCACCGATCAAATTGTGGAAAACATCAAATCTTTATTCAAGCCAAGGACAGCGGAACCTAATAAGAGACAGAAATTACAATGGGATGGATATCAATCGAGTGTGGAATTTGTCAAGTCTAATACTCAGGTAACAAAGGAAGAACTGGAAGATCTAAAGAGAAAACAAGAAGAGCAGAATCGTATCGGACCCGTGAATAAAAGTGGTCGTTCTTAATTGTTCAAAAGATTCCACCACGTAAAAATACAACAATGATAGTAAACAAATCTGGAAATATACGTAGAATCGCTTATCGCTCTTATCACCCATTACGGTAACTCTACCCGCATATAATCTGATCGTTAAAAAAGGTAAACCGATTCTAATCACCGATGGTTACTCATCATTGGAAATCTCATGAATTTAAAAATGGATTAAAATCTAGTAGCTTGGATATATTTTCATATCATATCATTTTTGTACTAGCTAATTCATAAAATGCCACTATACATTCCTAAAGCCAACAGACTTGACGATAAGGAAGCTCAATTGGATATCATCAAACAGTTTCCCCTCGGTGTTCTTATAACTTCCACTTCTACTTATTTATCCCCAAACACTACGGTGGAAGTTTCTCATATCCCCTTTCTTGCCATTGAAACTGATGGCAAGTTGAAATTAATTGGACATTTGGCCAAAGGTAATGATCAGGTTGCAGAGTTGGAGAAATTAAAAGAGAAAGATGTTACGGTTGTGTTTAGAACATACGATTCATATATAAGTGCCTCATGGTATGCTATTAAGAAGATTAATCATAAGATTGTTTCCACTTGGGATTATGCAACTGTTCATGTCCATGGGAAACCAACTGTTGTGAAGGAAAAGGAAAAGATCCTTGATATCGTAACTAAGATCACCGATTCTGAGGAAGGGAAGAGAACAAAAGGTGAGATATGGAAAGTTAGTGATGCACCTGAAAAATATATTGATGCTCTTCTTGATAATATTTGGGGGTTAGAAATTGAGGTTAGTTATGTTGAAGCCAAATTTAAATTAAACCAAAATCACAACGAGAAAGACGTTAATCAGATCTTGACTAGTTATAAAGAAGAAATTGGAACTGATAAGGCTGAATTCTTACACGATCTAACAAAAAAAGTTTACCCTGGTCAGTTATGATCTATAAATTTTGTCAGGTGATGCCTGTGTGTCATTATATTTATCTGAATAATCTCTAAAGTTTGATACTTAATACGTTAATAATCATCGTAGTCTCCATCTTCATCATACTCCTCCAGTTCATCATCAGGAGCATGATTATCTTCATCATAACTATCATGATAATCTTCATGATCTTCAGAATGACCTTCATCGTAAAAATCTTTCTCCTCAACTTCTTGTACATCACTAGCATAAGAAGTACTGTCATCATCTTCATCATTATCTTGCTCCTCTTTCTTCTCCTCCTCCTCCTCCTCTTCTTCTTCTTCTTCTTCTTCTTCTTCACTATCTTCCAGTGTAACCTGTATAGCATTTTCATCAATATCATTGAAAGGAATGGCATATTTAACAACCTCACCACATCTATGACATTTCCAAACTTCATCCATGATCTTTGCATGCTCCAGCTTTGAAATAATACAAATATAACAATATAAATGTCCGCATTTTGTTTTGTATGGACTAGTGATTCTATAATCTTGCGATTTGTTACTGTCATTCTCAAAACATATTGAGCATTGTTTCTCTTTTAAATGTTTAAACTTCAAGTTATTATCATTAACGTCAATCGGTTTCTTAACCAACAATCTTTGAACCAATGATTGAAATTTGGAATTTTGAAAAATTGGTAGAATGAAAACAATGAATTCCAGAAAAGTATTCCAAATCAATTGTCTGTTTTGAAATTCAAATGATATATTTCCCTTGTTCAATTTAGCCAGTTCAATACTGAAAATATTGATCTTAATGTTTAATAATCTCAAGTTCAAAGATTGATACTTCCCAGTTATCAAGAAGTCTAAGAAATTCATAAAAGACAAAACTTTATACAATTTTTCACCACCAATATACAGTTTTTTAAACAATTTTATGAGTTTCAACCGTGTGGTACCATTATTCTCTTCATCATCATCATCATCATATACAAAACTGCTAATCTTTTGAGAAATATAATAACCAAAGATGAAAACCAAGTAATAATTCAGTTTTTTCAAAGTATTCAAGTTCTTATATTTCAGATTCTGGAGAAACATACCATACGATTGGCCCTTGTCCCAAATAGTTAATTTATAGATAAGCGATCGTAGTAGGAATTCAATCTCATTGTTGTATTTGGTCTTGTAGATTGGTGCAATCTTATTAAAGATGGAAAGGGATTGTTTGAGGAGGTTATTGAAGAGTTCTTGGTCTAGTAGTGTGGCATCCAGTTGATTCACACGAGTGTTGGGATTGATCATTTTTTTGTATTAGCCTGTTGGTATGTGTGGAGATAAAGGTTGATGTTGGTCTTATATTTTTACAAACGTTTTTCTTTAAATTTTGACCGAGCAATGGATAAGAGGAGTTTTTTTTTTAAAAAAAACCTGGGGAAAGATCAGTTGAAAGTACACTTTAATGTAGAGAGAACTATCAAGTTAATTAGAACATTCTATTATAGCAAGTCAGTATACGTAATCATTATCATAGTAATTAGGGATCCTCAATGAAAAAAAACGGATCAGAAACACTAAAAAACAACATCACTTCTCAAGACCCACTTCACTCCATCTTTAACCAACTCAGCTTCATGTAACAAACAATCATCACCATGTTTGTGCAATAGTGCCATACCTTTTGATGGATGCACTCTAAACTCGTCTTTATTTTCATAAAAGATTGTATCTCCACCGATCAATTGATCATCACCACTCAGATATATCAAAAGTGTCCATTTTGTATTACCCTTCGGTATAATAGTCTTTACAGATTCATCATAATGCTTCCCAAAATGGTGTCCCTTAAGATACCTATAAACTCTCAATTGTGGATTTAAACCTTTAGCAGAACGGAATTCTTGCAGTACGAATTCATTATTATGTACGTTGTTTAGGATTTTTTGAAGATAAGCCCATAAATTAGCAGCAGTTACTGGATCATTGATACTTATTCTATCATTGACACGTATTGCATATTCACGAGACTTTATTAAAGGTGTAGTTTCAAGTTTGATTTGTTCAAAACTTTGAATTAATGAATTGGTGTAAGTTTCGTTAAAGAATTTTTTAATTGTCAAGATTTGTTCAGATTCGACGTTAACAGTGGGAAAGAAAGATGGAACATATAGCAGATCAACAGGAAATGATATCTGAGATGAGTTTGACGCCTTTGATGGCAATGTGGTCTTTTTTTTAGCCATTTATCTATACGGTATTGTCTTTTTGTATTATGCTTTCTCATCTCTATTGCTCGGGTCTTAATTATTCGATTCGCGAGTCTTTATATATGGAAATGTTCAAACCCACATTAAAGAGACTATAGAGCTCACAAAGATTACAGAGCAGATTATGAGGGAGTATGTGAAGCGTCTAAGAGTGAAATGA
>JAJMKP010000003.1:498648-675222 GCA_030569295.1 Taiozyma yuanshanica
TTTTTTTTTTTTTTTTTTTTTGGTTTGGTTCTTTTTTAGTGAAAAATGCCACATAAATTTATCACCGATATCTACCAATGAACAACATAAACTAAAATATCATGGTATAAACATATGTTTTAGACTGGTTAAAAGATCTCTATTCAACTCAGATTTTGTAGAGAAATATAATTCGTGCTTTTTCACGTTTTTAAACCCAAAATTTATTGAGAATTTCATGATTTAAATACGTGTTTTCCCCTGTTCTCCGATATCTACCGTGAAACCAAACGTGTTATTGATGGCTAAGTACATATAAAGGCGAATGGTACCAAAACAAGATTCTAAAAATTCTTAATCTTCTATCCTTCTCTATCATAATCACTCTAATACTTATTATTACAATTATATACAGATAAGATGGTACTATTGACAAACCAATATGACAAAGCTCGTTTCCCAGAAGAAGTTAACCATTTGATAGTCAAGTACTTAGATCTCCATGTTGTAGAGGAATACAAACTTTACAAGAATTTGTTAGATGCAGGTTTGGAGAAAGAAGTCAAACCTTTGATGAATTCATACTTTGATCATAGAATCACAACATTTGATGAAGACTATGATTTCAGTTCTGATAGTGATAATTACGATAATGAGGATGGACTTCTATAAGATTACTTTACAAATCGCTTTTTTATTTTTTACTTGAACAACGCGACCAAAAAGAGTATCATAGTAAATTATAACAAGACTAAACAATCACCAGCGTTGACAATGACTGATAAATCACAAGGGAAGAACACCAATCATTATCAATCCTGCTAATTATTCATTCCAAAGAGAACAATAAGCAACTTGGGCAGATGAAAAATACAATTACAATTACTTTTTGTATGCTTCATCACCACTGACAGTGCCAAATGAGCGAGGTGCTGGTTCAGACCTACCGCCACTTTCATGGACCCAGTTCTCATAACGTGCAGGAACACTGCCACCTCCACCTCCACCTGAATGGGAGCCTGAGTGAGAACCTGAGTGTCCTGAGTGTCCTGAGTGTCCTGAGTGGGAGCCTGAACCTGAACCTGAGTGAGAACCACTTGAAGAGCCTTTCATTGTTGTTTTAAAGTACGGAAAAAATTTATCTAATGAACAAAGGTAGTGAAGACATTCTCATTATTCTGATGGATTTCAAGTGTTTATATATTCATAGCAGATGGTTGCTGTGAATGCTGTGTCTATCACTTTGAGAGAAATGTTTTTTTCTTATCGAGAGCTTCTAATTTGTCAACCTGATTCCTTAAAGTTATATGTTTTTGTTTGATTGTTGTCTGATTTGATTGATTTGATTGATTGTTATTCCTTTTATTACTTTTATGTCAAAATTCTAGAATCATAAGAATGAGAATCATAAATGTTTTGTTTTAATAGGTGAAAGCGGGGAAGGCATTTTTTCTTTTCATTATGTAATATTATTATTATGTAATATTATTATTATGTAAACATATTTGGGCGGCTAATTTTTTATTTTTCCTTTTAAGATGAACAAATTTCAACTCTTCTCCTCTTTTGCCTCTTTGGGGAGAATTAAAGAAAAACAATTGAAACATGCAAGTTTAAAACAAAGTTTTGTCCCTTTTTTTTGGTTTTAATGTGTCAGTTTTTTTTAGTAAAGTTTTCAGGGCTTTTTTTTGTATGTTTTTTTTGAGAGATGGTCACAATGGTCATTTAAAATATCGAAATTATTTCAATTGAGAAATTGAGAAATTGAAATAATTTATAACACGCTTAAAATAATTATTATTACACGGTTAATCAATTATCTATATCAAACATTATATCAACACAACTGAACCCTTTGAAACACTTCTGTGTTTTTTTGCAACTCTGAATATTACTCATTATTTGTTCCACGATATCCACTCCAACTGTAGCGCTCTGCGTTTTAAACCAATAGCGATGTTGTTTGTGGAGACTGTTTTATTCAATATGTTAATGGTTCCTGTTAATGCAGCCAATGCAGTTTTGGATCTCATTGAAAATGAATCAGATTATCCATCAACAAGTCAACCCTCCTTCACAATCGCCTTGAATTTCTACAAATCACATCTGTCTCAATTTATTGACTTGACCGTCTTGTTATACCTCTTGTGCTTCTTTATACCACCTTTGGCTATCTACTTCAAGATGAAAACAATCGTGTATTGGGGGTTCTGGGCTAATATTGTTGGGTTTTTGTTTGGATTCTGGCCATTTGTTGTCATTCACGCTATTTATTGTGTCAAGTACAGATCGTGAGAAATCAAAAACAAAAACAAAAAGACCAAAAACCGCAAAACCCACACGTACTCAAGTTTACGATTAGATGACTTGATGTCTATTATCTATTATATACCTTTTAATGATGCTCAATGAATTATGAAAATTGTCATGAATATTTTATTCTTTTTTGCTTGATGCCAATTGCTAGATTATGAAAAGTTACGAAAAATTTTGTTATTATTGAATGAATGAACTGTAGAATATCTTGACGTCGTTCACATTTAAACAATACTTCAACTTATTCTCTTCATCAAAATGTGTAAAATGATTCAATGTTTCGTTATAGATATTACCAATCAGATATAATTTCTTCAAATTGGGAATATTTTGTAAAAAATTAAAGATTTTATAAGTGATGTGTAATTTTAATTCATGATTTTGGTTTGAAATTGTAAGTGTTTCTAAATTGGGGAGATTGGGATCATTTAAAAATTCTTTAAATCTTTCACTAAGAATGAATTGATTAGAATATATAAGGTTTAAATTTTGAATATTGGATGAATTTTGGAAGAAGGATAATTTGAACGGATATTTCCAAGAACAATTGATGATTGTAAGGTTATTAATATTGAAGTTCAAACCATCTAGATCTTCAATTGGATCAAAATCTATGCAAAACCTCTCAATGGTTAAATTCTTAATCAAGGGAAATTGTCTCAAATTGTTCAAATTAAAATCTGAATCTTGTTGAGATGTACGGAGATGTAAAATCTTTAAATTCTTCATAAGATTATTATATTTCAAAAAATTTGATGAACTTTCAATATTAAGAACTAATTCTTGTAAATTTGGGAAAGTATTGAACAATCTATGAAATCTAAAATTCCATTCTTGTTTCAAGTTTGGTTCAACAATCTTAATAACTTCAACAAACTCACGAATGACTTCTAAATTACCATCATTAGCAATCTTTTGTACTTCACCTTTTTTCAACATGGGGAGCTGATCATTAATCATCCTCCAATTTAACATAACCGTATGGAAAATGTATGGCTTCATTAATTTTCTAAAACTTTTATTGACACTGCTTAAATCAATCATGTCATTCATGGATAAATGTTGGAATATCATTCTTAAAATCTCATGGCTAAAGATCCAGCATTGAAGAGGTACAGTTGGAATACATACAGCGTCGACTTCTTGTGATGACAACTTCTGCCGTTTTATGGGTTGTTGGCCGTTATCAACTATTGTCATTTGGTTTATCTATCTTTTCTTTTCAACTTGTAACCTTTTTAGATATGATGACAGGAAAGGGTGCAAATATCAACTGTGTGTGATTGACCAAGTTCAACGTTTATGTTTGTATTAAAATGTGTTGATTGTGTTAAAACTGTGGGGAGTTTTGAGGAGGTTTCAGCTTCAAGTTTTTTGTTATTGTGTTTAATTGTGCTTATAATTGTGGATTGTGAACAGGAAATTAGAACTTTGAATAGGACAGTCTACAGAAAAAAAAACACAAAAAACATACACAGCAATTCAAAAGGGAATACTGATGCTTTTAAACTGATTATGGATAGAGAAAGGACACTCTGTATCAGTAAAAGCGCAGTATTGAGCGATTACATATTTCCTTATAGTCACGTGACTGAGACTTTTGGTTTTTTTTTTTATGTGGATAAAAAAAAAACCCGAAAACCTCGAAAATCTCGAAAGACTCATCGAACATGTGAGTTTTCATACAAATTAAAATACTAAACCAATTTCTACTTTCCTTTTTAGTTAGACACAAAAGCTCCTTTTTCTCATCTCTCCAATTGAGCATTGCCATTTTCATTTGGAACTTTAAAAGTCCTATTTCGTGGAACAATGTCTAATAGTGCGGTTGAAAAGGTGTCCATTCTTGGGACCGACTCAATTCACGTTGGTTATGATTTACAGGATCATATCGTTTCTGAGTTGTTGCAAAATGAGAAAAGTTCCACTTATGTTATCATTACTGATTCCAACATTGTTAAAAAGGGTTACTTAAATTCATATATCAAAGCATTTGAAGCAAAATCACCAGAGGGTTCCAGAATTCTTTCATATGTTGTTCCACCAGGTGAAGCTAATAAGACTCGTGAAACTAAAGCCAATATTGAAGACTACTTATTGGCAAAAGGTTGTACGAGAGACACTCTTATCGTTGCCATTGGTGGTGGTGTTATTGGTGATATGATTGGGTTTGTTGCCGCAACTTTCATGAGAGGTGTCAGATTCGTTCAAGTTCCAACCACTTTATTAGCCATGGTTGATTCTTCAATTGGTGGGAAGACCGCTGTTGATACTCCATTAGGTAAGAACTTTATTGGTGCATTTTGGCAACCAAAATATGTCTTTGTGGACTTGAATTTTTTGTCAACTTTACCAGAAAGAGAATTTATTAATGGTATTGCCGAAGTTATCAAGACTGCTGCCATTTGGAACGAAACAGAATTTTCAAGATTAGAAGTTAATGCTTCTAAATTTTTACAAACCATTAAGAAAAGAGACTCTAACGGTAACACTGATTTGTCCCCAATCAAGGAACATGTCTTCAAATTAGTCACTGAATCAATCAAAGTGAAGGCTGAAGTTGTCACTTTAGATGAAAGAGAAGGTGGATTAAGAAACTTGCTAAACTTTGGTCATTCTATTGGTCATGCTTACGAAGCATTGTTGACTCCACAGGCACTCCATGGTGAATGTGTTGCCATTGGATCAGTCAAAGAGGCTGAGTTGGCTCGTTATTTGGGTTACTTATCGCCAGTTGCCGTTTCAAGATTATCCAAGATCTTTTTATCATATGGCTTAGCAGTCTCGCTAGATGACAAGGCATTTAGAAAGATTATCGGTAACAAAAAGACTCCTGTTGATGTTTTATTACAAAAAATGGCTATTGACAAGAAAAATGACGGTTCCAAGAAGAAAGTTGTTTTATTGAAAGCTATCGGTGAATGCTATGAAAAATCCGCTTCTTATGTTAACGATGAAGACTTGAGATTTGTTCTAACTGATGAAACTTTAGTCTCAGAATTTAAAAATAAACCAGATTTTCAAGCTACCATTATTCCACCGGGTTCTAAATCCATCTCCAATCGAGCTTTAGTCTTGGCCGCTTTATCTAAAGGTGAATGTAAGATCACTAACTTGTTGCATTCTGATGATACTGAACATATGCTGAACGCCATCTCAAAGTTACAAGGTGCTAAGGTTAGATGGGAAGATAATGGTGAAACTTTAATCATCAATGGTAATGGAGGTGAGTTGTTAGCTACCCCTGATGAATTGTACTTAGGTAATGCTGGTACTGCATCAAGGTTCTTGACTTCCGTTGCTACTTTAGTTAAGCCATCAAATGAAGCCAAAGAAATCATCTTGACTGGTAATAAGAGAATGCAAGAAAGACCAATTGGTCCATTAGTCGATGCCCTGAGAGCCAATGGTTCAGAGATTGAATACCTGAAGAGCACTGGTTCTTTACCATTGAGAATTCAATCTAAACCATTGAAGGGTGGTGTTATTGAACTGGGTGCCACTATTTCATCTCAATATGTTTCATCGGTCTTGATGGCGGCTCCATACGCTGAAACCCCAGTCACTTTGAAATTAACTGGCGGTAAACCAATTTCAATCTTGTACATCACCATGACAATTGCTTTAATGAAACAATTCGGTATTGATGTTGAAGAGGATGATGTTAATTACATTTACAAGATTCCAAAAGGTCATTACGTGGCTCCAAAGGAATTTGTAATTGAATCTGATGCTTCTTCCTCTACTTATCCATTAGCCTTTGCTGCAATGACTGGTACTACTGTGACAATTCCAAACATTGGTTCATCTTCTTTACAAGGTGATGCTCGTTTTGCAAGAGATGTCTTGAAGCCAATGGGTTGTAAAGTTGTTCAAACTGCCACTTCCACCACTGTTACTGGTCCACCAAGAGGTCAATTGAAACCGTTACCGGAAGTTGATATGGAACCAATGACTGATGCCTTCCTGACTGCCTCCGTAGTTGCTGCTATTGCAACTTCCCCAGATGGTAACAATAAGACTACTATCTTGGGTATCGCTAACCAACGTGTTAAAGAATGTGATCGTATCGCTGCCATGGTTCACCAGTTACACAAATTCGGTGTTGTTGCTAATGAATTAGAGGATGGTATTGTAATCAATGGTATTTCAATTGATAAATTGAAGAAGCCGGAAGGTAGAGGTGTTCATTCTTATGATGATCATCGTGTTGCAATGTCATTTTCATTGTTGGCTGGTATGGTCAAGAATGGTCCTGTTTTGATTAGAGAAAGACATTGTACTGGTAAAACCTGGCCTGGTTGGTGGGATGTTTTACATTCATCATTGAATGCTGATTTGGATGGGTTTGAGCCACATGTTGAAGAGACCAAGACAAAGTACATCAACAAGAGCAGTATCGTTGTTGTTGGTATGAGAGCTGCTGGTAAATCAACTTTGAGCAAATGGATCTCCTCATCCTTAGGTTACAAAATCATCGACTTGGATGAATACTATTCTGAAAGATACGGTGATGTTAAAGAGTTTGTAAAGACTCATGGGTGGGATTTATTCAGAAAGAATGAGTTAGAAATTTTTAACGAAGTCTTGGGTAAACATGGTACTGAAACTATCATCTCAACTGGTGGTGGTATTGTTGAAAGTGATGTTGCTAGGGCTTCTTTGAAAAAATACATCAACAATGGTGGTATTGTCTTACACATCGAGAGAAGTATCGAAAACACCATCGAGTTTTTGAATTCAGATCCATCAAGGCCATCATACATCCAGGACATTGCCGAAGTGTGGTCAAAAAGAGAATCTTTATACCGTGAGGCATCAAACTACCATTTCTTCTCGCCATACTGCAAATCTGCTACAGAGTTTTTAGAGTTAAGAAGAAACTTTGATAGCTACATCGCAAAGATTGTTGGTAAATCTGAGATTGAATTCAGTGGAAGATCATTTGTCTACGAATTAGCATTCGAACAGGTTGATGTAGTTGATGATAAATTGTACAAGTTAACCCACGGTGCCAGTGCTTTGGAATTAGTATTGAACACACCAGTTGAAGGTAGAGTCTTTGAGGAGACTATTGCTCAAATTAGAAAATACACTGAACTTCCAAGTATTGTCAGCTTTAATTTTGATAGTTTGAAAGCTTATGAACATTTGGTTTTGCTTGCTTTTAGAAATGGTATTGATTTTGTGACTTTGAACTTGGAGTTGCCTGTTGACTTCTTACAAGATTTGATCTCGAAAAAGGGTTCATCGAAGATTATCGGTGCTTATGTTGACACTAAAGCGACCAAATGGTCTGATGCTTTGTTCACTAATTTGCATTCAAAGGCCAAGTTCTTGAATGTTGATTACACGAAGTTAGTTTCATCAGCTACCGAGTTGAGGGATAATTTTGACTTGGAATCATTTAGAGCTTTAGCTAATGATCCAACATTAATTGCATACAACAATTCTCCGTTAGGTAAGCTATCCAAGATCACCAACACTGTATTATCGCCAATCAATGCTACTGATGATATCATACACTTCAATAAATTGTACTTCAGCTTGGGTCTTGACAAGCCAAAGAAGTTCTACATTGTGGGTTCACCAATTGGTCACTCAAAGTCACCAATTTTACACAACACCGGGTATCAAATTTTAGGTTTACCTCATGTTTTTGACAAATTTGAAACTGATGATGCTGCCAAAGTTGCCAAATTAATGAAAGAGGAAGATTTTGGCGGTGCTGCTGTCACAATCCCGTTGAAATTGGATATAATGGAACATCTTGATGAGTTGGATGAAGCTGCCACTTTAGTTGGTGCCGTGAATACTATCATCCCGTTGGGTAATGGTCAGTTTAGGGGCTCTAACACTGATTGGAGAGGTATTCAAGACAGTTTGTTGAACAACGGCGTTCCTAAGTTATCGGAATCAATCAAGATCAACGGTCTAGTAATTGGTGCTGGTGGTACCTCCCGTGCTGCTATTTATGCCTTACATCAATTAGGTTGTACCAAGGTGTATATCATTAACAGAACAGCTTCTAACTTAAGGGATGTTAAGGATCAATTTCCTTCAACTTTTGGTATTGAAATTTTGGATTCCGATGAATCTGTTGCTAATGCTGAAGCTGTTAATGTTGCCGTTTCCTGTGTTCCAGCTGATAAGCCGATCGACGCCGCACTGTTGATCAAATTAGAATCTTTGTTGCAAAAGGGGTCCAAAGATGCGGAGCGTGTCGGCTTTACACCAAGATTATTGGATGCTGCATACAAACCAAGATTGACACCAGTTATGGAATTGGCTAGTTCAAAATATCAATGGGATACTATTCCGGGAGAAGAAATGTTAGTTAATCAAGGTGTGGTCCAATTCAAGATTTGGACTGGTTTCACTGCTCCATATCAAGAAGTTTTTAACGCTGTTGTTAACTAAGAGAGCTAGATCAATATATAGTTTCAACTTTTATAAAATATAAATTTGTTTATTCAATCTTCATGTATCAATTCGCTGAGTTTGACCAACTCTTTGATTCTATCATTGATTTGGATCTTGTGACCTTCTCTTTCATACCATATCGACTCTTTAACCTCACCCAGTGTTGTGACATCATCAAATTGTTTCAGTAGAAGTAACCCTTTAAATTGGTTATCTAGTCTTTGACCACTGAGCTTTCTACCTCGTAGATAATTTATGATTTGACCATCTTTTTCAATTTTGTGAAAATTCTTTGATATATCTTTCTTCACGCCAGAAAATCGTACACGACAGGGAACACTACTCAGTCCATACGTTAATGTTTTCTCAGTATTAATTTTGATTGGCTCAGACATCGTGCTTCCAATGTCAAAGTGTCTCAAAGCAGCTTCTGATACGCGTGAATTATGGTGGAGTTTGGCGATTTCGCGGGGGGATCGTCACATCCAAACATCATCTTCTTTTCTATTTGATTTGAAGTGAATGAATTTTTATTGCGAGAAGAGTTGTAATCGAAATTTCCATATACTAGAAACATAGCATAACTATACAATGAAACCATATCCATATCTAATATCCAGGTGAGTTGGAACAGCTGTTGGGCCTTATTTTCGCTCTCCAGTGGCTAACGGAGAGGCCTCTGATCACGATAGTTTTCTTCACAATGATGCCCTTGACTAACTCTTCTAAAGAACCATTGATCCAATTTTCGGTATTCTAGTAGGTGTTGCCAGTTACTATGCATATGAGCAAAGACAAGGAAGAGAACCAGGTCATAATTTGAATGAGCTCATTTCCAAAAAGTTGCAAAAGAAAGAATGAAGAAATAATGAAATGATGTAATGGACAGCTGGATTCAATTCTGAAGCTCTTGTAGTCTACCAATTTGAAGTGAAATCTGGATCCTTGGAGTGAACCAAAGAGATTGGTGCAGGAAAAGCACATTCCTTTGAGTAGGTATCCACTAAGTGTGAGGCTTTCTAGGGTCCGATTACTTCCTTAGCTTGTAGCTGGCCGCTTATTCCCTGCGTGTCCGTTCCAGTTGGGTGATACTGAAAATTCATCAAAACTTCAACTGGAAGTGATAAAGCCTCACACTAAGAAACATTTCTATCATTCACAGGACCAGTAGTGTCAAGTGTCATCTGTGAAAGGATCTTCCTTCTTTATTACCACTGTCTGTATTTAAACCATTGAATATGCCACCAAAAATCATGACCAAAGATGCCACTTATGTGCCTCCTTTGCTGCAAATTCAGACAAAGAATCAAGCTTCAAATAAGAGAATACGGGTCGCAAGAGCCTGTGATAATTGTGAGTATCGCAATAGAGCTGAAATCCCTAAAGCTTTGTACTAACTGCTATGTAGGTCGAAGAAGAAAAGTCAAGTGTGATGGGAAACAACCATGTATACATTGTACAGTCTACTCATACGAGTGTACATACAACCATTTTAGAGCGCCAACAACAAATGTCAAGAGATTAACAAAGACTACCAGTGAAGCTGTGGACAAGTCAAAATTGGGCGAGAAACTCATAAGTGCTCTGTTTCCTGAGATTAACCTCGATGATCCAACGTTTAATCCAGACCTGTTCATCACACTCTTTGAAAAGTATAAGCATCAAGGTATTATTGATTTGAAATCCATCCTAATGGAATACAACTCTAATTCATCCACAAAAATAACGAGATCAATAGACCCTGTTGAGATCAAAATCATCCTTCCACCAAGAGACATCGCATTGAAGTTGGTTTACAGAACCTGGAATGATGCTTCAGTTATGTTCAGATTTTATCACCGTACCTCATTTATCAAGGATTTGGACAGTTTGTACACCACTAACCCAAGTGAATACTCAAATCACCAGAACAAGATTCTTCCCTTGATATATTCTGTTATAGCGGTTGGCGCCTTATTTTCCAAAGGTGATAACGCTATAGATAATCAATATTTACAGGATGAAGGTTACAAATATTTCATTGCCGCTAGGAAACTTATCGACATTACCAACTCTACGGACTTGGAATCCATACAGACGATATTCATGCTAACTTTGTTCTTGCAGTGCTCAGCTAGACTGTCCACTTGTTATTCATATATTGGTATTGCTTTGAGATCTGCCCTGAGACAAGGCATCCATCGAAAACTGGAGACTCCATGCAATTTTATCAAAGCTGAATGTAAGAAGAGACTTTTTTGGACCGTTTTCAAGATGGAAATCTATGTCAATTCCATGTTGGGACTTCCTAACTCAATCGAGGAGGACGATATCAATGCTGAATTGCCTCAGGATATCGATGATCAATATATCGAGTATGAGTACATCGAGCAAAACCGTCCTAAGAAACTCAGCACTGTTGGTGTTAACAATTCACACACGAAGTTGATTCTGGTCCTAAACCACATTGTGAAGAAATTCTACAAAACATCTAGCCCAATTCATACCACTCAACTGAATGACATCAAGGCTTTGGAGAATGAACTGAAGTTATGGGTATATGAACTTCCTAATGAGTTGAAACCAGGTGTTCCATGTCCTCACGAATACCTCAAGGCTAATAAGATTCTGAACTTGGATTACTTACATGTCCAAATAATGCTATACAGACCATTCATGCACTATGTAAAGATTGCAAGAACATCACCAGTTCCTAATGATGGCCAGAGTTTCCAATTTGAATACGGGCTCAAATGTTTTGAAGTTGCACAAAAGATCATTGTCTTGGCTGAGAATATCATTGCTCAAAAACTCTTAAATGGGTCTTACTGGTTCTCAGTGTATACCATTTTCTTTGCTGTTGCTTGTTTGATCTATTACTTCTTAGAAATTGATAGTGGTAACCCTGAAATTATCAGCTCCATTGAGAGGGGCAAGATGATATTGAGTTCATTAAAACAAAGATCTGTTTCTGCAGAGAGAATTTACAATTTATTGAATCACATGTTTGAAAATTACGATAGAACTAGCATCAAATTGGAAGCTCTAGACATCAACAAGAGCCATGACTCAGCGGAACAGTCATCAAAAGCACGAGGTCAACAACGATCATATCCATTGAACAATTTCTCGTCCCCAACGAATGATTCATTGGTGAACATGCCAGCGACATTAACTGTGGATAAAGTCGGTGTCCAAGAGCCAACCACCCTTGCAAACATGGACTCATTTGATATCAAGATCTTTGGAAACTTCTTACCGTCTTATATGCTGAGTCAGAGTGTTCCTATTGATGATTTACCACCTTCTCAACAAGTGCAAGCCAATACTGTTGATGGTGCTGTCCTTGAATCTCCACTGGATAGTGAATTTGTGAATCATGCACAATTCATTGGCTCTACTGAAACAAGTGGTAGCTCAGTTAAGACTGACGATGACGAGAATGTGGCCTTTGATTGGGAGAGATTCTTTGATAAGGATGACAACTTGAACTTTGATATATAGAGATTAATGCCACATCGAGTATGAAAAGTAATGAATTAAATACCGTTTTATTGGTGGAAATCTCTAATATTAGGAGCAGGAAGTATCAGCTTCCATATTGATTTAGCACTCACTAGTTGGTATGATCCACATCCATTTTTTTTATATTCCTGTGTCCTTTACCGTATTTCTATTCTCAGAACCAATTCGCGCGATGGGAACTTTTGTTTGCACAGACCGAGCTTAACGACAAGCAATAAAACAATACCAAAAGTTGAGAAGGTATAATTCGCTGTTTGTTATTGAGGAGTTGAAGCTTTATGCAGTCATGAGCGAGAACTTCACGTTTAAATTGCTCAAGGGTCGCCTGGATGAGTCAGATCAGAACCGCAGAGCACATCTGATTCAGACGTACCACGTCAATTTGTACAAGTTCATCAACTCCAAAGGCTTCGAACAAGGTCAGATCCAGCCAGTGTTGAACTATTTGGACTCACAGATAGACTATTACCATGTTGATACCAACATAGAAGTCACTAATATCATCTCACAACCAATTGCCGTTGGAATTGCTAAGAATTACGTGTCGTTGCTTACGAAATCAAAAGTCAAACTCTATGATACAACCAACAGATTCGTCTCTATCTTTAATGAGCCGGGAAAGAAGATCCCTGAAACTCTAAGGAACGTTAGCGTTGTGGTGCTTAGGTTGATATACGAGTCATTTGGGAGAGAAGTGTCGTCATTCATACCGCTATTGCTCTCCACGATCTTTAAGAACTTAAAGAAAGATAAATCAAATTTGTTAAGTCAAACAGAATTGCTCAATTCCATCCTCAGAAACGGGGGTACCTTGGATCTGACTGAATCAATATCATCTTCATTTTACAAGAGATTAAGGTCAATCACAAATATTGACATGCTTGCATCCTTATACAGTTCTTACGGATTCGTTGCCTCATATAAAAAGATCGATATTCTTCTCTTCAAAAGCACAAACTTATCCTTGATAGAATACGGACTTTCCCAAGATGTTAAGGTAAGGACAGAGACCGCCAAATCTATTGCTGAGGCTTTACACATTCTTGGATACCGAAACAAAGACATCATTGATGTTTACATTGAGATATATATCCAGTCACAAGATAGAAACCAACAGCTTGGCGCTATTGAATCCATCATTCACTTCGTATCACTCAAACTTGCTGAGAATACAAATTTTATGAACGACAATTTCTCTGTGCTGCTATCTTTATTGTTGAAAATTTTCGAGCACGAGAGAGTTTCCAGTTTCTCAGAAAATGGTGTCAATAGACTCATTTACAACTTTCATGAACTGTTTAAAGCACTACTCAAACTCACAGGTGAGTCAACACAGTCTTTATTATTCCAAAGGAACTTTCAATTGTTAGATTCAAACCCTGGGGTCTACCAAAGTATCGTTCTTATTGAACTGAATAATGAAATTCTATCCAGTTTATCAAGTCTATCAGACCACGAGATTGAAAAGTATCATATAATATTATGGAAACTCTCCACGTCTACACCGGATGAAAGAATCAGAATTCACACAGTCAACCTTTTGAAGACTTTTGCAAACAAGTTCCCAGCGATCTTGAAAGAGCTTCTGGAGACGTCATTGAATGAACTGATCAATATCATGAAACAACCGTCATCATCGAAAATCTATGATAAAACTCAAGGGTTTGCACTAATACTAGCTAACTTGATTAGTCTTGCCAGCAAAGATTATGTGCCTGAGTCATTGATAAAAGATATCTGGAATTATGCCAGTGGTATCGTGAAACAGAAACTTGAAGTGAATGAGCATAGTTTCAATAGTTTTTCTACTAGTTGGATAGTCATTGCCGGTGTTTTTACATATGCTGATCCTGTTTTTGTGACCAATATAGTTGATGAATTCATTTCTATATGGGATAACCACAGTGTATCTGAGAAAGGGGGCTGGAAAAACTTACAGTTAGTTTATTACTCTTTAACGGCCACTTTATCATTTCTCAACAATATTGTGATTGATAGAGCTATCGCAAAACATTTTGTTGAAGCATTAACCCAGAAGCAGTTGATCTATAGTACCTTGAAGCAGAAAAAAGAATTCGTCACGATTGTGAATGCAATCGAGAACAGAGCTTTCCAGATTTACCTGAAGCTAATTGACTACATCAAAAGTGACAATAGCTCTATTTTGATCCAGGCTATTAGTAATTTTGCTAATATCTCCAACTATGATACCATTGTGACTAAAGACAAAACAGCTGACGTCAACCAGGAGGATGATGCTATTCATGATGGTTTAACCTCGAAATTCCTTGGTTTCCAAGTTGATGAACTGAGGGTCAAGTATCCAAAGCAATTAGAGTATCATCCAACGCATGATTACTCTATTGACATTGGCCAAAACCCTAAGGGTTCTATTTGTTTGAATATGATCAAATCTTCATTATCGCCATCTACATGGATTGATGAGATAGAAATTTCAATCATCTCGCCTATATCAACATCGTTGCATTATGATCCATTTCAGCCATTGTTGAATAGAAGATACTCGTTGTTCAGAGCGTTTGCTCCTCAAGGTTCAATATCAATTGTTGATTCCTCCATTGAAATCTTTTCTAAAGCCTTTTCTTCATTGACCCCTAAGGTGCAGTTGTCATTACTGGAAACTTTGAGGAGTCATTTGCTTTCAAAATCTAACAATGCTAATAAGTTGAGGATCTTATCTTTCAACGTTTCATTAGTGTTGAATGGCGCTTTAACCGTTGCTCAGAAAGAGAATCACAATTTTGATGATCAGATTGGGAGTTTGATTCTTGAGACAATTAGACAGTTATACTTGCTGAACAAAGAATCCAGTTATTTGTGGAATTTGAACGCTCAATCAATTGGTATATTGATTTCTAAGACTTCATTGGCTGAGCAGATTCCAATCTTTATCAAGAAGATTGTTGATGAGGAAGATTCTGGGTCCAGAGCTTTTAATGCATTGGTGCTAAGTGATGTGTATCAATACAACGCATCACACTTCACCACTATCCTGGACATTCTATTAAGATTGTCTAAGGATCCACATCCGATTGTTCATTCGTGGTCTCTTGATGCCTTATCTGTAATTATTAACAAACATGTCGCCATGAATGGTGCTATCGCTGTTGACGTGTTATCAGTATTGAACGACTGCTATTTGAATGATAAATTTGGAAGGTACGCTGATGGTGCTAGTTTTACATCTGAGACTACGATTGAGTCAAATCTTGTGATTGCTAAGACTTTGAGGGCTGTTGTGAACAGTTTAGGTCCAGGAATCAAAGACTTGAAGAGGGAGTCAAAGGAGGCGATCAACAACTTGATTTATGGGTTATACTACTATTTCAATAATCCTGCTATTCACGCTGAAATTTTGAAGTTGATGCAAAACTTGATTGTGTTTGACAAAGAGAGTATCCAGCTGTCAGAAATCGTTCAAATTTTGAAGTTCTCTATTTCTAAGAACATTGTTGGCAAGCATATCGGTTCAAGCATCTCAACTCCGGTGTACGAGGAGCTGAACGATGTGTACCCTCTTACTAGTTCCAGCAAGGTGTTGAATCTCTCGCTAGATTTTCTGTTACAGTTAGTGAAGACTCAAGAAGATAAATCTTTCCTTGCGGATATTGAGTACTTGATTTGGGCTTCGTTAGAAACAGATCCTGAATCAGCTTTGTTGAACAAACTTGTCATTGAATGGCTAGATACTACCTATGATATCCAATGGTTCGACAAATTACAAAAGTTATTTAACTCTTCAAGAATTGTCCTGTACTCCAAGATTATTGATGAACAGAAGTACATTTTAAGAAAATTCGCGAAGAAGACTATCAATGTGGATGTTCATGATGAAGAGACACAATCAATTGCGAAAAAAGATGAAGGTGAGGAAACGAAAGGCGAGCAGGTTAATTGGAAGTTCAAGGTTGCAATCTTGAAGTCCCTCAAACAATTATTGTCATATACTACTAGGGACTCAAGGCTTTACTACCAACTGGCTTCCCGTGTTTCAGATATCATCAAAATATCATATTCAAGCTCCACATGTCCTGTACTGGAGCTACGTATCCTGGGGATTGATCTCTTGGGTGATATTATCAAAATATACTCATCAGCTAAAGATCCCATATATCCGAATATGGCTTTATTGGAGCAACATCAAGCACAAATAACGTCTGCTTTGGTACCTGCTTTTCAAATTGATAGTACACCACTTTTAGCCAGTAGAGCAATCAAGGTTGTGGCTACCTTCATTGGATCAAGCATTGTTAACATGTCCAGATTGAGCAGGATTACCAAGATTCTGACGGACTCCTTGGGTGATTTACAGAATGAGGATGAATTCAAAATCGATGAAATTGTGGTTTCCAGTGAAATTGGCCAGAAAAGAATTAAATTAGCTATTCTGAATTCCTGGGCTGAACTGACCATACTGTCTAAGTCTCATGAGAATATCAATTCTGACTTGAATCAATTAGTCAATGATCATCTGGAAATTCTTTTGCCATTGTGGATATCTACATTGAAAGAATGTGCACTGGTGAAACATGGTTTCAGTTCAACTGACTCTTCTTTATTTGATGGTTGCTGGATTAACCTAGTTGAGGTGATTGGCTGTATCACACATGATGACTCAACGCATATTGTTGAGTTGCTAGGAGACGATTCATTAGGTTTCTACTATATGATTTTTTCACATTGTATTTATTCATTGCTGGGGAACAACTCTACTGAAGAGGAAAAGCTGAAGATTCTAAATGGTTTGAAGAAGGTACTTAGTTATAAGCAGTTGGTTCAATTGATCTTCCATGGTGATATATATGTGGAAAGTATCGAAGTTTTTGAAAGATTGATTATTACAGGTACTTTGGAACAAAAATTGGTCTTACTTGACATCACCGCCACAATTTTTACCAATTACTACCATCTGGTGAATGAATCGGCTGAAGAGTTACATGAGAATGTCGACCAGTTGTTCGAAATTATTAGGGTCAATTTACAGCCTATAATTGAATTAATCCCGCTAAAGAACGGCGATGAAAAGTTGAAGGAGTTGTCCAAGATAGAATTAAATTTGTTGAAGAAATCATTTTCAAGTATTATTAAAATGATTTCAAGATTCCCTGATATGATCAAGGCTGACTTATACTCCAGTATGTTGGCTATTTTCCAGAGGGTCTATGAGAGATTTGATGAGCTGGTTCCACATTTGGTCTCTATTCTAAAAGAGATTGTTAGCCAATTGGCTGAAATTGGTGATGCTAAAACAATCAATAACTTCTACCTCATCATCAAGAAAATCCCGCAACGATCGCCGTTGAACACGTTGCTAACGTTGAGTGTTTTAACGACATCAACTGGGGATCTTCTTATATTAAGCGAGGATGATATTAACGATTTCGTTAGTGAATTATTGTCTGGTTTAGGTTCTGCTGAAACAAGCGCTATCGTCACTCAGACTGTCAAGGCCATCATATTTCATGACAGTAACCAGCATAAGCTGCTATTAAAGAAGCTGATACCACGGTTAATCTTAAAGTCCTTAGACGATGAAGATCCAAGATTGTACCTAGAACTTGTGATTTTAGCTGCTAAACATCATCCTTCAGATGCTCTCTACAGTATCATCCTAGCCACATTACTCCAGGTTTACACCTTTCATCAAGCTACAGTCACCGATTACGTCCACAATAGGCTGTTGTCACTCTTATCATTGAATCCTGAGCACTTCAAATACGTCATAGATGAAGTCTTCGGCTCTGAACAGCGTGCATTAGCTGAGAAATTGATGAAATCCAAACGCAATGCAATTGAACACACTGAAACTGGCAATATTAAACTGAAGACCTTTGAATAATTTGGTTGAATAACTATGACTCTCATATAGCTCTGTTTCTGTAGGTACCGGGTAATCTTTTCCGTGACTGAGCGCGCATATTTTATTAGCAAATACATCCGAACACCACTGGCTAAGTAATTTTTCACTTTTGTATGAACACTTGAAGCATCGATCATGACGGTAATCTAGACATATTTTATTTGATAGGTTCACCCCGCAACTGGGTACGTCTTCCTTTAGACCACGCAAGCATCCACTCTTTCACCGGCGATGATCGGACTGATATGCCAAAGAAACAAACTCGGCGTACGATTTCTACGATCATCGGTGCCTAGACGTAACTATATCAAGACATCATCGACTGTGAACAAGATTATACAAACCACAAAAGCAAGGAATAAGGATCCTGAGATACGGGACTGTCCCATAATAGTGAAAAGAATCAATGAAACTGGTGGTAACTTGACTATTGTAGAATTACTTGAGTTGAAGGAGAAAGAATTTGAAGCCACCAGTCTGAAGAGTCTTAAAAGCGAGGCTGTTCTAAAGAACTTGATGGAGAATATCAGTCCCAGATTGTACAACAATAGCAGTCTGCATGTTTTTTTAGTCAATGAGCTAAAGGCTCTCATACCCAATGATAAAGAACTATTCAAGACTACACTCAGGACACTTTGTGAGAAGAACAGATTCATCAGATCTATGCAACAGAAAATTACCACTTTAAGAACAAGTGGACTGGATGAAATCTCATTACAATATAGTTACTTCAGAATCCTTATTCTACTGTGTCTTACGTTGAGCAATCCAATTCTTGCATCAGCACTTCTTTTAAAGAACACGGAATACATTATCCGAAACTCACTAGTGCAACAAGTCATCAACGCATTGTTACTGAAGAATCCAAAATACGATGAGTACGATTTAGATCTAGTGATGAAATTATCTGAAAAGTTTCAATTTAAATTCACAGAGTTCCAAGCATCGCAAATTTTGGTGAAATTAGAGGTGTCGTCCAACATTATTCTAACGAAGAAATTCCAAGACTATCTATTGTTCAATACTTCATTCAATACAAGAAACGCGAAGATTAACCGTTATTATGAACTCATCCAAAATGACTTCAGGATGAAGAACATCTCTGGAGTCTATATCAACTGGAAAGTGATCCATAAGGAATATGATAAAATCACTGAACATGACGTCAGAATTCTATCAGTTTTAATTCAAGCGTTTAATCGATCAAAACAATATATCAAACTATCTAGGGAGATCATTCACCAATTACCACCAGAATATTTCTCTAATCCACTTCTAACCACACATCTGATATACTATTGTGGTAAAACTCGAGACATCAACTTAGCAAATAACATAATTAAAGAGTTGAGAGCACCATTACATAGAGACGTCCTATCGGCGCTGTTAAGATTGAACCTGATCTTACAAGATATGACTGGCATGGAAAAAATTTTGAATCAGATTCTGGATACCTATAAAACATTAAATGCTCATGAGAATGAAATCATCGTAAAAGGTTTATTGAAACAAGGGAAATTTGAACAAGCTTTAGTCTTTGCAGATGGTATGGATCCCAAAGTTGGCTCTTCAAGTTATCTAGCAATTATTGATCATTTGATCACCACAAGGGGGAAAACTCTTGAACCGGAACATCTTGTAATTATTGATAAGTTCGTTGGTAAGATATCTAATTTAAACAACCCTAAAGAATCATTTTGGGGAATGATTAGCTCATTATACTTCAAACACATAACACGATCACCAACCACAGAAGATTTGGAGAAGGCTAAAACCATTTATGAAAATTCTATCAAAAATTTTATCAATAGAGCATATAGACCACCATTGAAGCATTCAAAAATCGAAGGCATGACCATCAATCCATTTAAAGCTGCATATAAGGATGAAGTGGTACTTTTGATCCCGGAAAGTACAAGAATAATTATCGTGAAGACAATTTTAGACCAAGCTGTAAAGATTAAAGACACAAAGATTCTTAACTGGTGTTGTTTTGAATTGTTCGAACTCGGTCTGTCACCATTGGCAATCAAGATAGATATTAGTAGGAAGATGAATAGCTCACTGGGCCAGATTGGTATCTCTTCAGATGAAACAATGAGAAAATTTGTGAGCTCTTGGGAATCATCAAGCATTAAGTTCCTACAGAAGACAAAGGCTTTGAAAAAATTATGATCATAAATATCCTTGTGCAAAGTAAGTTCCCAATTTTAATTTCTGTAATGATTAATGAATTAAAGAGGTTTGCATAAGTACTAGAAATATTACTTATTCTATTGGCAATTATATAGATTTTAATGCATTTTTTATAACTATGTATGGATTTTTCTTAATATTAATATTTTCATGATCTATTTTGGTGCTGGCAATGCTAATGGTACATTACCCTGTGGTAGGGAATTATTGAATTCTCTAACTGTGATTTCACATTTGGTCTCATTACACAATGATTTCTTGTTGTAAGTTGGGACGTTTTGCAAGAATTGTAAACCTGAAGATCTTTCCAGGGCGCTGACAGGGACTTCGAATGATTTCAATGGGGTAGAGTTGTCAATTCTATCATTTGGAAGTACAAAGGCGGCAACACTTAGATCTTCAGAACCTTTATCGGCAACGATCAATTTGAAGAAATGAGTAGGGACAGCGATATTTGGTGGATTCCCAATGACTTCATATTGAACTCTCCATTTACCATCTGGGAACTTCTTAGGTAAATACAGAGGACCAGTGACTATTCTAACATTCTTATACTGCTTGGTTAAATCTCTTGCGAAAAACTCCAAATGAGCCCAATAGTCTCTGTTGAAACCTTCGCCAACTTGTGGAGAGATATTTGTAAGGTAAAAAGTTTCATTCATTGCTTCTTGGTTGAACTTGGCATTGGCAGCAGGGGCTTGATGACCTCTATCGTATCCACTTCTGAAATAATCTCTCAGCTGAGCTCTGTATTGTTGAGGTATTCTCTCATCTTCTTTGAAAATGGCCTTCTTTCTATCCACTTCACCGCCATTTCTCAACGACTCAGCAGTGATATGTTCAACGACGTAGTATGGGTTACGGGTCTGTCTGTCATAAACACTCACAAACTCTTGACGGTTCTGCAAGTCATGAACAGGCCCTGGGAAACCATATTTGAAAAAAGCAGCAGGATTCACTTGGCCTGGTGCTACTGGAGCACGTTGTGGGTTGGAGATCACTGGTACAGAAGCGTTTGAAGTTGGGTTTGAAGATGACGTTTCAGTTGGAGAGGGCTTTCCCCAGAAGAAGTTGGCAATTACAGCTGACACACTAGCGCCGATAACACCAGAAGCAAGATGCTTGCTCATTTTTCCACGTTGACAGCAAAAGGTTTTCGTCTTGTCGATGGCTTTGATGAACGATGATATCGATCTGATATTAATTTTTTTTTATCCGGAGAAGTCGCAGTTAAGGGACCCATTGGCCGTGATCATACAGAGAGCTCCTTACGAAGGAAGAATCAAGGGAACTATTACAATCAAAGTTTCTTTTCACTATTACTTTCTTGAAAAAGAGAAAGGATTCTATTTGATTTTAGTGGTAACAGCAGCGACCATATTCGATCACTACAGACCTCTTTTATGAGCACAACCAACTAAAAGCCTATGATTAGGGGTACACACAACATTGCAAAAATTAACAAACTTCATACTTCTAAACCCAACAAACAAAATAAAACTCAAGATACAATACAATAACAAAGCAGGAATGGTTTATCTCTTTTTAGAGGTAACCAAAATCCCTGGGCCACCATGGTTTGAGACGTTGGAGATGTGAACATGGTTGTGCACTGGTCTACCCTTCAAACTAGAGGAGGAGCCAGAACGGCCATTGTTTGCAATTGATAAAGACGATATGACACTGGAGGAACTTGTCTGTCTCTGGAATGATTGCTTTGCAATGGCTTCAGACCCTGGGATTGCAATAGGTGAAATAGGCTTGAATGACAACCCCTCGTCTGAGTCCTCAGGAGATGGCGATTTCATGGCTTTTAGTGGCGATGATGGAGCTGTATCGCATTCGGCGTGCTCCTCTAATGGCGGCAATGCAGTGAATGATTGTTGACTATCAGTAGTGGCATCTATAGGAGGCATTGTAGGAGATATTAGTTCAGCATTAGCTGGTTCAAAGCCCTTCCCTGAGAAATCTAACATTGATTTAGTCTTTGGTAAGATCTGTGGGCTTGGATTTAGATTATGTCTGCTATTAGTTCTTGAATTATTATTAGAAGTTCCAATATTTGCCAGATGGTTATGTTGCTCTTCTTCTTGGCCATCTTCTTTGCAACAGGTTTCGAAACTATGAATCCATGGATCGTTGAAGACATCTTCGATGGTATATCTTGTGTTTTCATTAGGATCAGCTAATCTCCAAGCCATTCTAGACCCGCCAGGGTTCTTAAACTCTCTAGCCCATTTGTATTCAATTCCTGGACCATTGACTTTCTCACCTTTTAAGAATGCTGGATGTGATTGACAGTAACCAGTATACGATAAAACATAATCTCTATATTGCGAATCTGTTGGTGACGCATGCTGGAATGGGGAACAACAGTAAACCAGGTTCAACAAAATAATACCCAAGGACCACATATCAATCTTGAATGGATCATATGATCCTTTGTGTAGAGGATTTCTGAAAGCTTCAACTTCAGGTGGCATATAAGGGGCCGAACCGACAACTGAAGTAAACTTCTTTGGTTCTTCACCTTCTTTTGGTGGTTCGACTTTGATAGTAACCCCAAAATCAGTAATCTTGACAACACCTCTCTCATCTAACAAGATATTTTCAGGCTTCAAATCTCTGTGGGCATAACCTTGTGAATGAATGTATCTAACACCATAACAAGTTTGCTTAAACAGGCAGTATCTCTCCTCTAGAGGGACATTTTTCCAGCCAGTGCGTTCCATCACTGAAAACAAATCACCACCAGTACAACTTTCCAGGACGAAACCCCAACCACGGTTGACGCCTTTCATAGTTGGAGTTCTCATTAGTTCATAAGTTTTAATAACATGCGTGTTTGAAGTCAAGTCTTTCGCAATTAAAAATTCATTCAGACATCTTTCATAAAACTTATCTGGTTGTTCCTTGTCCAATAGACGAAATTTCTTTAATGCAAAGAAGTCAATGTGAGTCTTTGTTTCCATGACTCCCTCCCTATCTGGTTCTTCAACCTTGTATTTTTGCATTATAGCAACAACAATTGCTGAACCACCAGTACCTAAGATGGGAGAATCTTTTCTATCATCAAAGGCATATTTGTCATATAACTCAGTGGTTTCCTGTTTAAACTTTTCTGGTAAAACATCATTTGGATCTTTCATAGGCAGCGGTAGGATATTTTTCTCCTCCTCCTTCGATCCCATTATGGATCCAGTTATAGATTGTTGGGATGCAATTCTTGAAGCTTGTCTGCTTGGATTCTTTGAGTCAGCAAACGGCGTAGCAGGGGGAACTTTGGTTTGAGTGTGACCATTGTTAAATGTTCCTTGCCTGCTAACGTTACCATTCCTTGGGGCAGCAATATCCGAACCAGTTCCAAGGACGCCATAAGGAGAGTTTGGTGAATGACTAGTAACGAAAGGGTTTGAGTTATGATGAGGTCTTTTCAGTTGTGATGAAGTTCTCTTGAGGGTTTCCGGCGTTTGAGGAGTGGAAGCAACCGCTGGAGATTGGTGCTTTGAAGAGTCCGAATCCTTATCCTTACGAAATAGCTTTCTAAATCTGTGCTTCTTCTCTTTCTTGACGTCTGTATTTTCGGTGTGTATATTTGTATCAATTTTCAAAGCCTTCTTCAAAGAAGCACGGGCATTAGCATTGCCGTCAAGGTTAGCATTAGCCTGAGTAGAGTTCATTGTTTCAATAGAAGGCATAACATGGGCAGAGCCAGGATTTGAGTGCTTGTGTGTCTTGGTATATTGGTATATTTGGTGTCTGAGTGTAAGTGGAATGAATGAACAATATCTGCGCTGAAGTGAAGAAATATTTTAGTTTTTGTTGGATTTTCAGTAAAATTTAATGCTAAAACGTTTCTTTATCGGGTTCAAGTTGTAAATTTGATCTTTTTTATTTTTTTTTTGTCCGTTGCAACTGTTTTTTTCCTCCTTTTGCGAAAATTTGGTTTATTATGAAGCCTTAAGTGAAAACTAATCTGAGAATGAGATTGAGAGTGAAACTAAAGTATTCAGAGGAAACTGTAGTATTTGTACAAAGAAAAGAGATACTTTTCGGATGCAAAAAGGATCCGTTTTTCTTGTTTTTCTTTGGGTGTCATTGCTGCTAAAGTCCAACTTTGTGTGTCGCGTCACGGAGAAACAAGAAACGAGAAACAAAGAAACACGAGCTTTGATGAGCCAAAATGGTTTATTGTCGTCATACGCTGTGGAAACTTTATTAAAAACTCCATCATGACCGAGTGAAAGAAAGAGAGGAACTTTTTTAAAAGGGTTAAGTTGGGATGAAGAGAAAAGATAATCTTGCGGATACACCACTATTCATTTATGAAATTGGGAATGACCAACCTCGTAGCAGTCTGGTTGATATCTAATTAATAGATAGTCCCTTCCTCTCATCTTGTCTCCCTCCCCTCCCCACCATCTCTTCATCGCTTCGACCTTTGTTTCCTTTGTTTCCTTTGTTTCTTTTCCCTTTAGCGAGAGCAACGGCAGAAGCGCACCCTGAAGCCGTTAACTAAAATGATGTCATCTTCCATCTTCTTTTAACCGCTTCCCCCGAAATCTCGGGCCTAATTACCCTTTCGGGTCCACACTTGGCACAAAACGGCGAACAAACTTTGGCGGAAAATGTTCTTAAAAGAGCATTTCTTTAAATTCCCCTCAAAAAGAAAAAATATCATCCGAATTTTATTATTCCGAATTTGATTTCCGCCTATTTTTATTCTGCAAAAAATTTCTGTAAGGACTCAGGAGACGGTCGCGATTTTTTATTCGGTATCGGTTTTATGCGGCTTTAATTTATGTATCATGTGACGGGTCATGTGACTTCTTCTTGGTTTTTGGAGAATTGGGTTAGAGTGTAGTTTTTTTCGCCGATGGGAAAATTTGATAATCAATTCACGTGATATTTATATGATCTAGCTTTTTTACACAGTTAGACTGGTGATGATAATGTTTCAATACGCTAAAGAAATTTTAGTAAACATTAATCTATTAATTAGAAAAATTCAAGTTCAATTCAACGTCTAGCGAAATCAGAAGCTCATTTCTTCCTCTTTTCCTCTCTGTAAGAATTCAAGTCTCTTCCAGAACGCTTCCTCTGTGTTTCCTTTTTCACTCCATTGCTAATAATTTCGAGCTTTGATTTCAAAGCTTCATTACTTTTTATCTTATGTGGTTTCAGAAGACAGCCAATGCTATATGACGCCTCAGTTGTTAGATTCAGAGTAAAGGATGCATCTATATTCAAAGAGGAAGAAAGTTTGAAAGACTCCCTGTCAGACCCATTTTCGACAATACTCCCGCATTCCGAATGAACATTCAGTAGGTCTCTAATGTCTACAATAGGGATTCTTTTATTTGTATCCTTCTGTGAATAAATCTTCAGTGAGTTTACCCTTCAAAATTCTTGTATGCTAACAACTTGTATTTTCACATCTGCTGTATCGCCATCATCATAGAGTTCATATAATCCTGACATACTGGCAAACATAAGGGTTTGACACAATCAGTTACCAAAAAATTGTTCTTGATTGCAGTGAGTGCAGTCCATATATCAACATCAACTTCGAGAAACATGGAAATGATGAGTCCTCTCGGTAAGAACAACCTTTTCTCCATTCAGCAAGCGATACGTCTGGCGGCCCTGTTTTCTTGTTGGCATTAGATGTGTGCTATTGTGGAAATTTTTAATCCTGACCTGCTATAACACCAACAAGTTAAATATTAGGTTAATCTTTAAAGTTGAAAGAAGCCTCCTGCTCTGTGAGTATACTTGTTCTGTTTTATAGGACGTGAACTGTTCCCTGGAAGGACCATTAAAGTTAAGTCTGCTAAAGACTTGCGGCTCTCTAGCCAGAATCGCAGAAGTACTGCTCTTGTCAGTTGTCAACTTCTTAGCTTTCTTGGGTAAACAAACCTAGCAGTTTACCCATACAGCGTTGATGCAGCATGTTTTTGGTTCGCCTTCTTTATTAGGTTCTGCATTAAGTGGAACACGCAGGTACTCAATTCAGCATTGCCAAAGACCACGGACGCAGCGGCTCTTAGACCTTTCTGGTTGTCGAATTGCATGGCAATGGTTCCATTAGCTGCATCCAGTAAATCCTGATTGAAACCGTTGAAGATTATGAAGAAATACTTTCCTTAAGGGACAGATAATTGACTATAGACAATACAAAGTACCTATATTGATACTAGGGAACAGACAATGGATTCTGATAGCAATAAATTATTCAGATATTCTTTAATTAATGTCGCTGGGTCACTGTAGCGATAATATCACCGATTAAGCATCAATGTCAAACAATCTTTTCACTTCTCCAAGTTCACTATCTTTTCGTAAAGTACTGTCACTGAAGTACGATCGTTGGAAGTCAATGATTGTTGGCCATCCATCTTCATCAAATACCACATTTGGTAATCTGATATCATTGTGGATGACACCAAACTCGGAATGAAGTCTCTCAAAGTTCTTGATAACCTGCTGCTTTACTGATGGATCCAGATCTTTTGCTTTCGACTCATTTACTGGCATACCACAGTCCTCCATGAGTATGAAAGCTCCACTATAAGACCAAATATTCAAATCATATTCAATAACACCGTTGTCATCTATACCTAGGATCTGTGACGTATCATTGAGAGCACCATATGCAATAACATCTGGTGAGATGTGTTTACCTTCATCGCTATGTTCAGTATCTGGGCTTGCACCAACTTGCATTTTGACTTCCCCAACAACGATATCAGCAACCACTTGGAGAAGGTTAAGGTTGATTTTACCATACTTCTCAACTGTTTCCTCAGACCACATCTTTGGAGAATAAACTTTCATGATGAGCCATTTGCTGTCCTCGAGATGCGAAAGTTGATTTTGATACTTTGGAGAAAGTAAAGCAGTATTCTTAAACATTGTCAATATTGATGGATGGATTCTGAAGATACTGCAAATCTCATTTGCACGCAATAGCTGTTTCTTGATGTTGTTGAACTTGAATCCGCAGGCGTCAAATAGCTCTTCAATTACTGAATTTCCTGAAGCGTCTTTAGAATTGAAGTGCAACCGAGTAGAGTATTTCTTCAAAGCGGATGGCGGTGCTGATGATAGTGATGATGTACCAGCTGTGTCGGCGTCTGGAGCCGATGATGGAAAAATGGATGTACTGGTAGAGTAAGCACTGGAGATAGTAGAGTACTCATGGTGTTGGTGGTGCTTTGTGTCTAATTCATAATTAGTGGTCTCGTAGGAATGGCTTTCTCCGAAGGTTGACTCTGATGCTGTCGACGGAACATCAGCTGATCTAGGTCTAGCTTTTTGTGACTCTTTTGAAGCATCTATTTTCTTTATCTGCCCCATCTCCATTTGCATCTTCTTTTTTATCTCAATCTGTTCTGATAATTTCAAGTTTGTGCACATGAATGCCAATACCATAAAGGTGATCAATGGCGTCTCATAGAGTTTATATGGTCCAAATAGCTCACTGCCAATTATTCCAGTTTCAGCATCAAAATCGCCAAATTGTATAAAAAGGATATCTTCTGAATCAACAATGATAGCTTTGTCACAAAGGGATCTGACACATTGTGCAACTAACTTGTTGAAGACTTTAGCAAATGGTTTTGTGTAGTCAGTGGGAGATTGGAAAAATTGTTGTAGCATTTCCTGACCTATGATACGTTGTTTGACCTCAACAATGGTATTAATCATTAATGGGTATACATCATCACCTGAGGATCCAGTGAAGAGCGTAATACTTGAAAGGATGTCTATGATTGTTCGAAGCCCCATACACTTTAAACTTTGTTGCATGGCTATCGTTGTCTCGGTCGAAATGGCAGTATCGTTGAAGCTTTGATCTAATGGGCCCGTAAGTTCTACCCTTGATCCATCGATTCTCTGAACTATTTCGTAGTACTCATTGAGAATATTGAATTTATCAAAATCACCGTTCAACTTCTGGTAGTTAGTTTTCATCAACTTTATCAAAGGTTGAAATAAATTCCGGAAGAGGTCAAGCTCAAGACCAGCTTCATTGACTATGGTCAACGGCGAATCTATTAATCTGTGTACCAAGCACTGGTGGAAATTTGATTGGTAAAGATCCGGGGTATCACCATGTTGCAATGATTCTATGTCGTTGATACTTATGCTGGAGATGTTGGAGATATATTTATTCAAGAACACCGAAACATCTGATGTAATGTTACTCCTTTGATTATGAGCTTCACTATTTGGGACGTGTAAGCTCGTGATGTATATGATATCTCTGAGTGCTGCAGAACGATCATCGAAATGAATCCGTAGATTACCAATTATGAGGGTACCTAAGAATGTACTTGGAGCAACAGAACTGTCTGTTGAGTAATTATGCATGTGAAGCCCACTGAGATCTGACTTCGTCAACTTCTTCCTCAAATATAGAATTAATGCATCTCTGAAAGGAATAGCTATATTACTTACAATAAGTTCATTGTCAGAATCAAACCTGTATGCTTCAAGCGGATATTCGTTACTCAGAACCACGTCAACTAATCTTCTTCCCCCCTCTTGTGTAGTGAGAAACTCAGATGTAATTGGATCATATGATGACGAAGACATAGGACAGCTCTAACTCAAGGCGCCTCAGATAGTGAGCAGTTGGATAATTGCAGAAGAAAACAAAGGTATAAACTTATTCTTATCATAATAAGCTCTTTGTACACACACCCGTACACCAGATAAGATATTTACCTCGATGACGTCACTGTTCGCAGCTACTGCTGAGGTCTAATAACTGGTGTATAAATATTACCAGTAACCAAATCCCATTGGCTGACAGATTCATGTTAGCAGTAGTGAGGGAATTCCTACATTTTCTTTACAATAATATTCCTTCCAGGACCCTCAGTCTTCATAGGTTCCTCAGTAGATTCAATACTGAGCGTTGCGTCGTTAGCTTACAGCCATATACAGCCATATACACAACCACTGAATTCATTCATCAATCCCATCGATCTTGCAGTTCAGCTCAGTGAATTTCTTGCAGGTATGGTACTGTCTGATTAAATATAGCGAGATTTAATGATGATATCATAAAGTATAGGTTGCAGCAATGAGAAGGAATCAATATTATTGTTTCATTTCATTCTACTCCGCTCACTTCGTCTCTTTATAACCTTTCTGTATAATCAAGTTCTAATCAATCTTTCACATGTTAGTCAATAACAATTGATCATCCTCATCAACTTTGGGAAATGGTTCAAGACATTGGAAAGTTCCGATTTTAATAAGTTTATACGTTCAAGAAGCTATTAAACACAAACCTGTTAGTAAGAATAATCGAAGTTTAGGTCAACGATCACTTTATTCCTCTTTTCCACTGTATAAGAACCCAAATCTTCTCCACGACGCTTCCTCTGCATTTCGGTTTTTGCCACTTCATTACTGATGGTTTCGAACTTAGATTCAGAAGTGGACATCTTGCTTAAAAATTAAGTGAATTATTATATATTTACTCAGATCTATTAAAACAACGTTTAGAACTCACAAATTCGTAAAAATGGCGCTATTACCATAAAACTCAATCCGTTCTTAAAAGATTCGCTACGAATTATAGGCAAAAACCTCTCTAATAACTCCTTGGTATTACTGAGAACCCACTCCGACGACTCTTGCGTTTTCATTTTTCTCTCTCTTAACTATGGGGCCCATCGCTACTTAACCATTTTTTCATGTTCGCGAATTTTCGGGGACTAATACTTTTCCTCGTTGGGTCTTCTTGAAAACTTACCCTCCCTCCATTTAGAAGCCGTGAATCTGCCCGTGAAAGCTTCTTTCGATCTGTAAAGTGCATCATCACTCGGGCTGTAGATATTTATTTGCCTTCTTTACCCATTGAACCAAGGCTTTTTGTTTGAATTTGACGTATTTTTATCACGCATTCTTAATGAGTAGATTCCTAATCAATCAAGGAAGATTTTTCTTCCTAGCAAATACGATACCAAAGCCAACAACGGTCTCACCTTTCCAGAAGTGGACGGAATCTTTCACCCAGATTATCAAACAATCAAGATTTAATCAATACACACTAAAGTCATCACTAGTACCATATTTTTCCAAACCAAAGACTTTCAAACCATCAATCCAACTAAGAAAGTTTTCATCAAATGGGAAACTCCAATTTATTAGAATATCTAATTATAATTATAGACAAAACTATGAAACTTTAAAACAGGCCAGTATATTTGCCCTAATCTTCATTCCAACAACATATTTCGTGACACCATACATACTGAATCTCCCAGGTGTCAGGTTGATCAATAACCCTTCAGTATTGGTATATACCCTGATAGGTGCCAATTTGGCGGTCTTTGGTCTATGGAGAATTCCTGCCCTTTGGAAAACTTTAAACCGTTATGCCCTCCTTGAAAAAGATAGAATTTATAGTAAATGGTCGATCATTGGTTCTGCATTTTCACATCAGGAAGTTTGGCATTTGGCAATGAACATGTTGGCTTTATATTCCTTTGGTATTTCCTTAGCAACCATGATTGGTCCTTCCAATTTCCTATCCTTATACCTAAACGGTGCCGTTTTTAGTTCATTGGCTTCAATTGCATATCCTATCCTGCTGAAACTCCCAATTACAGCCCCTAGTTTAGGTGCCTCTGGAGCCCTGTTTGCCATATTCGGTACTTTTTCGGCCTTGGTTCCAACAGCTAAAATCATGATCTTTGTCTTCCCGGTCCCTGGTGGTGCTGCTGTTGCCTTTTTAGGTTCAGTCATCTGGAACGTTGCTGGTTGTGTAATGAGATGGGGGTCTTTCGACTATGCTGCACATTTAGGGGGATCATTACTTGGTGCTCTCTATGGTCTATATCTAAGTACAAAGATCAAAGAACAACGTTCTAGAAGATTAAGATATTATTAGATGTGTCTCTTTTTTTCTTATTGGTTGTCCTTAATCAGGCCTTCCTTGACTATATAATTACCATGTTTAGATTCCTTTGTGATAGACATTGGATCCCAACTTGATTCAGTTTCTCCCTTTGTAGGATCTGGCATTTGTTCAGCAATTAGGGTCTTTATATCCGATAATGTCAATCTTTTCAATGATGGGGTTGGTATCCTGGATGTGGCTTCAACTGAATGTAACTGATCAATGAATTTCACTTGCTCCTTCAAGTTTGATATTATAAGCTGCATATCATCTTCAGATGTCACTTCAAGACCGGAAAGTTGAAATAATTTTTGAACTAATGCCTTATCTATAGTATTAAATCTATTTGTATCTTCCTTCATTAGTTCTTTAACGTCCCATGTTGGGGAATTAAGCAACTGTGAGATCTCTTCGGCACTTTCAAGTCTCTGACCAACTTTTGCTGAAAATAATCTTCTTGATATTAATGATGAGCGGGATAGCATTTTAGATTGTGATTATAAGCTTTCCAATGAAAAGGATGATAAAGACCATTTTGAATCTTCAATTTTATTTGATCCATTTAAATCTCATCGAGACTAATGTGTCTCCTAACAATGACGCGAAAACTTCCTCATTTGTAAGCTCATCGCAGAAAAATTTTAAGCATGAAAAGTATGAAAAAAAAAAGATCTGGGACAAGAGTTAATAAAGAAATTTTAAATAGGTGAGGAGTTTCAACTGGTTAAGATGAGAATCAAGAAAAAGAACGTCAGAGGTAACGCTAAGAACTTCATTACCAGAACTCAGGCTGTGAGAAAACTACAGATTTCATTGGCAGATTTCCGTCGTTTGTGTATCTTTAAAGGTATCTACCCAAGAGAACCAAGAAACAAAAAAAAAGCCAACAAGGGTTCCACTGCCCCAACTACTTTCTACTATTATAAAGACATCCAATACTTACTACATGAACCTATCTTGAACAAATTTAGAGAACACAAGGCATTTTCCAAGAAATTAAACAAGGCTATTGGTAGAGGTGATATCAGCGATGCTAAGAGAATAGAAGATAACAGACCAAAATATAAATTAGACCATGTCATCAAGGAGAGATATCCAACTTTTCAGGATGCTTTAAGAGACATTGATGATGCCTTGAATATGTTATTTTTGTTCTCAATTATGCCTGCTACTGAAAAGGTGTCAGCTAGAGTCACTAAAGATGCCAACAACATTTGTAACCAATGGTTAGCTTATGTTGCTAAGGAAAGGGCTTTAAGAAAAGTCTTTGTCTCGATTAAAGGTGTCTATTATGAAGCTGTTGTCAAAGGTGTTGAAGTTAGGTGGTTAGTCCCATTCAAATTCCCACAAAATATCCCAAATGATATTGATTTCAGAATCATGTTGACCTTTTTAGAATTCTACTCCACTCTGTTGCATTTTATTTTATTTAAGTTATACGTTGATGCTGGCTTGATATATCCACCAAGATTAGACTCAAAGAAAATCAAGGGCGTTGGTGGATTATCAGCTTTTATCCTGGAATCATCTGAAAAATTCTCATCATTATTGCCACAGGTTGAAGAACAAACTGGTGCTGAAGTTGCAGCTTCTGAGGTTTCTGCCAAGTTTTTACAAAAGGCATTAGAAGCTGATAAAGAGGAGGAACAGGAAGAAAAACAAAAACAAGAAAAACAAGAAGATGATGAAGATGATGAACAAGTTGATGAGGTTGAATTGGATGAATTTAAAGATACAAACAAAAACGCCGGTGATTCATTAATCCAACCATCCAAGTTTGAGAATTCCAAAGCTACTTTATTTGAAAACTTTGTCTTCTTCATTGGCCGTGAAGTTCCACTAGATGTATTAGAATTTATTATCTTATCTTGTGGTGGTAAAGTTATCAGTGAACTAACCATTGATGAACTAAGAATGAATGGTGAAGACGTTAGTACATTGAACTTGGACAACATTACGCATCAAATTGTTGACAGGCCAAAGATCAATGGTAAAGTTCAAGGCAGAACATATGTTCAACCACAATGGGTCTTTGACTCATTGAACAAGTCTTCCTTGTTGCCTGTCAATGACTATCTACCTGGTGAAACGTTACCACCTCATTTATCACCATGGGGTGACGCTGGTGGTTACAACCCAGAAGAAAAACTAGAACAAGCTGAAGATGAGGAAGTGGAAAGTGAAGAAGAAGATGAAGATGTTGAAGTCGGTTCTGACGAGGAGGACGCGGAAGAAGAAGTTGATGAGGATGAGGAGGATATCAATGAAGATTTAGAAGCTCAAAAGGAATTAGAATTGGAAGCTAAAGGTGTTTCTTATAGTGAAGTCAAAGATGAGCTAAAAACAGAAAAGACTAAGAAGAGAAAATCTAATAAATCTAAGGAAGAGGAAGAAAAAGAGCTAAAGATGATCATGATGTCAAACAAGCAACGTAAGTTATACAAAAAGATGAAATACTCTAATGAACAAAAGGAAAATAGACAAGATGAATTACGTCAAAAGAGAAGAAAAATTGAAAAAACTAAAGCCAAATTAGACGAGTTGGACAAGAAGAAATAAAAAGTCTGATGACAAACACAGTTCAGATATATTGTACACTACATAATAAGAAATGCATTTTTACAATTTGATTTCGACATTTTTTATTTTCGTAATCCTATCCTGGAATCCATTGAATTTCTATCAGGCATTTCCAGTTCTATTAATCCTTGTAAATCCGTCTTCAAGTTCAACAATTCTTGTGATGCATTAGTTAAGCTTTCAACGTCGGTGGATTTCTCAACGTTAACGAACGCCTTAACAACATGTAGGTAGTCATCAATGTTCTTCAATGAACCGTCTTCTTGAACAAGGTATATCTGGAAAACTTCAATCGTAATAAATCCAAAAAATACTCTTTCCCCTTTCACTACATACTTACCCTCTATCTTATAACCAAGATCATCGAGTAATCTTTCAAATGTTTGATTCTTCTGCACTTTGATATAAGTCTCTAGGATGGTCTGGGTGGAGATCTTTCTCTTACCTGCAGAAGGGATATCCGATGTGTGCAGGATCCAATCATCATACTTAGTGTGATCTGTGGTTGTAAATGTCGTCCTGAAATGGAGTTTATGTTGCTCATATTGTGCATTCTTACTGTTTGGTTCATATTTAACAATAGTCTTTGGGGAGGTTAATAACGTTATGTTTTCATAATGAGTTGGTCTGGAACCAGAAAGTGACGCTAGTGAATCAAGTGTTAGTTGTTTTTGTGAAGTAGAGATTGACCCGAAAAGACTCAGCTGCTGAACCATCGGAAGCTTTGAATATACTTATAACTTTGTTAAACTTGTTAACTTTGCGAGTCGAAAATTTGGTATCTACTTCATTCTCTGTTTACGTAATCAAATAATATATACTATAGTATACAAAGGCCAAATGCATAGAATAAAGAAAGTCTTTGGTGGTTTTCTTTGTTCATTAACCCATATGAAATGAAGAATTTCTGATTTTTGAAGAGTATTTCAGTCAAGTTTAATATCTTCATCTTTCTTTGTACTTTCCAGTTGCACTTCTTCAGAATAAGCAGCGATAATATAACCAACCAAGACGACATTGGCAGCAGCAGCAGCTAAACCACCTGAGACGATTGAATTGCTGTCTTTGAGATTGTTAGTATACTATAGGACGATTAAGACGGTAGTGATATTAACTCACTGAACACATATTGAGCAGTGAAGAAAACCACCAATGGGAAGAATAGCATCATTGTGGTAAAGATAACTAGTTTGTTGAGAACGGATCTGTTTACGTTTGTTAGTTTCGATTTCTACTAGTTATGGGAGTATATCTGGTTACATACTGTGGAATATCGACTGCCATTTTGGTTGGGTGTGCGGTGGTGGAGTTGCTGCTGTGTTTAAAGTGCTCCATTATCAGTCTTTTCTCGATTTTTTTTGGTTGGATATGAATTCAGTGAAAGGATGCGATGAGATGAGATGAATCTAGAAGCGTCAACTATTTTAGTGGAAAGATCTCGGGCCATCTCATATACAAAGCAATATTCAAACAGACAGACCAGGAGACAGAAGGTAGTGTGGATTGATTGAAGATTTCTCAACCAATAGAGATATCCTGGTTATGGCAGTGAGAGCCTGACACCTCCATCAGTGTAACAGTATGAAGAGATTGACTAAAACTCCTATTTCCCATTTGCTCGAGTGTAACCTCAGTAATTCAGTTAGATATTACGAACCCCTCAAGATGTAAAGAACTCAGCATTTTCTGAACACGATTGGCTCAGTCACTCCCCAGCCCATTTCGTTTAATTGCTACTAAAGGCAAAATTAGATCAAATCGCATATACGAGAAAAACTTAAAAAGGGCTCTATACCCAATTCCGAACGAAACCTGTCAATTACACTAAGCAGCATCTATCACAATGTCTGCTTTGAATCCTGTTACAAAGAACAAAGATTTCGGTGGTCTGCTTGGTGTCATAGCCATTTCCTTGGGTCTTCCATCCCTCTTGATTGTCTTTCATCAGTTAGTGAACGATTACTATCACCTTGTTGGCATTCACCTAGATTTCGAAAAGTTCCTTGATTTTAGAGGAAAAAGTGCCACTGATTTGATCCTTAACAGGCAAGTCTGGGTTTACTATCTTCTTTGGTTCTTTGGGCTTGCTGCTTTCGATCTAGTCTTGCCTGGTTATACTGCAAAAGGTGTCCCACTACGCGATGGAACTCAATTATCTTATTTAGTCAATGGTGTCTCATTGACTTCGTTGTTGGCCATCATTTTAGCATTCAGATATCAAATTACGGAAGGTCAACTGCCAGAACTACAGTTCTTATACTCCCATATTCTAGAGTTTGCAATCGTTGCCAACATATTTTCATTTTTGTTAGCTGTTTTCGTCTATATCATTTCGTTTATTCCACTGACAAAACCAAATGGTAAAGGTACCAGAGAAAGAATCTTATCCGTTGGTGGTAATACTGGTAATGTCATCTATGATTGGTTTATCGGCCGTGAATTGAATCCAAGAATTGGGTCTTGGGATATCAAATTTTTCTGTGAATTAAGACCAGGTATGCTATTATGGCTTTTGATCAATCTTGCATCTTTACATCATCAATACTTAAGCTTCGGTTATGTCACTGACTCAATGGTTCTATTCAATGTTCTACAGGCCATCTATGTCATTGATGGTGTCCTGAATGAAGAAGGCTTATTAACAATGATAGACATTACCACCGATGGCTTTGGTTTCATGTTATCCTTTGGCGACTTGGCTTTGGTCCCATTCTCATACACATTACATGCTAGATACTTGGCTGTCGAGCCAGTTACCTTAGGTTTACCACTGTCAATATTCATTATTGTTTTGAGTATAATCGGATTCTACATTTTCAAAGCTTCCAATAACCAAAAAGATGCATTCCGTCAAGGAAAACTAGATCATTTGAAATCTATCCCAACAGAAAGAGAAACCAGATTGTTAGTTGATGGCTGGTGGAAATTCAGTCAACACCCAAATTACTTCGGTGACTGGTTATATGCATTCGCATGGTGTCTAACTGCGAAATTCAAAACCCCGTTAACATTCTATTACGCAATCTATTTCGCTTCATTGTTAATTCACAGACAACAAAGAGATTCAGCCAAATGTAAGGAAAAATACGGTAAAGCTTGGGAAGAGTACGAAAAACAAGTTCCATACAAGATCGTTCCTTGGGTCTATTAAACAGCAACAGTATATATCATCAACTAAGAGAACAAAATAATCCAATCACGGAAATGTACAACAAAAAAATGACCAGCACGTAGTAAAAATGTAAGATTTATATCGGTTCATTGGGCCTTTTTGAGATCTGCTTTTCTTTCCAAAGCACCGTAACTGATATCTAAGGAAGCCAACCATGAAATGGCAGTGATCAAAATGAAGAGTAAGATAAGTGTAACAATAACCCCTGAGAGTATACCAGGAGTAAATATCTGTGGCTGACCAATGGCAGTGGTTGAAGTGACAAGAGAAGTGGCCATTGTTAACGTCTTGGTTAGTGGATGACCTGAGGAGATAGACTGCCTACCTATTCAATCAATGGTTTGAGTTCACTGCAAATTACAATAATTGAAATTAACCGCGAAAATGTGCATCCTAAGGTTACCCGGTAGTCCAAGAAGTGCCTATGCGTATATGCGTAGGGCAAGTTACATTAAAAGTTCAATTGTGAAGGATTATAAGACTATATCCTACTAATTCTGTAGAATTTACGTACTTCCTTGCCTAATAGCTTGTCTCTTTTCAATAAATGAAATCTTAGCGCCAACAATGCCAATACAGATCCAACATTAATGAACCCTGTGAATATTATAGCATGCTTGTAATTCGCCCCAGATTTCAATGCAAGTGCTAATATAGGAGCCAGAGTTGACCCTACTGCTAATATACATAGAAATATATTCAATGTGTTCACCAGCAATGTAAGGTCACCGTTGAGAACTTCAACAGTGATAGAGCTCATACTGGTGAATATTGTACCCATGACTGAACCTGAAAACAACCCAAATAATATCATTACAGGGATACTTTTTGCTGGTATCCACATAGCGAAGATCAAAATTACCATTATGCTTTGAGTGAACAAGGTAATGTTAATGCTACCTAAGCGGTCACTCAAGATTCCGCAGATCGGACGACCAAAGACAGCACCCACGGAAACCATAGAAGCGACAATTGAACCCTGATGAGAGGTGAACCCCAAAGAAACAGTGAAGTCAGAAAGCACGTATAGACAGATCAAGAATCCAACCATATTTAAAACCCCCCAGAGTTGTTGTAGCCAAAAGGCCAAGCTTGAGGTGATGGTCCTAAACTGAGACTTTAACGAGGCTTGTATCTTTGTGTCCGCACCCTTATCTGGTATCTGAATCAACAGTAGCCCGCCTATATCCAGTGCAATACAGATAGCACATTGGATTCTTAGCGTGAAATCAACGCCCTTTTTAGTTATCAAGTATTCATTGAACAAACAGAAAAACAGTCCACCAATTGAAGTCCCACAATTAGTTAACCCTTGTGCAAAAGTCTTATTGCCTGACCGGAACCACTTTGGTATTATTGAGTATCCTGGAACAACGATGAATGCAATCCCAAATGCCTGAAGAACCCCCTGGGTGATATACAACTGCCATTTCTCCTTGGTATAACTTGCACAAATGTTTGCAAGAAACTGTGAAGTAACACCAACTAGTATCAGACCTCTCTCACTCAACCTTGATATAATGAATTCGCTAAAGAACGGAATTATCAGTAATCCAGCACCATACTGTAACCCACCAATGGCAGCAAAGTCTAACTTTGAAGCATTTGGGAATTTATTATCACGAATATAATGTGTCAAATAAACTGAGAAACTAGCATTGGAGCCCCATGTTGAAAAGTTGAATAAAGCGTAAGCAGCAACTGTTAACCAACCTTTGGGTGAAACTTTTGGCTTCTCAACAACTGGAATCTCGACTTCATTAATTGAATCGGACTTCTTAGTGTCTGTCGACTCCACACTTTTCTCTGCACCGATTGTCTCGAATGTCATAGAGGATAGGTGCTGAATGAGACGCTCAAAGAACTTTACTGAAAGTATTCATTGAGGAAGTTTCTTGGAAGTAATTTAAGATAGACATTCTCTGATATAGGTATGTCTTATTAATCATCATCATGACGGCTCCATGATCCAAAAAGAATGATTTATAATTTATTGTGGCATCGGATTTCGGCCTTGACTCTGTTCCTAGTAATCAAAGGCCGTTTGTGATGGGGCGCCAATAGCCACCTTATGCAACCAGCAGTTAAGAAGATTTCGCGCTGAAAGAATTTTAATTCAACAGGCAGACCGTGGCTATCATGGCTTTTCAAAATTTAAAAAAAGGCGCTTTGGCCGAGTGGTTAAGGCGAAAGACTTGAATTTTCGAACTTTCAAGGTATCTTTTGGGATTTTCCCGCGCAGGTTCGAGTCCTGCAGGCGTCGTTATTTTTTTCCTATAGATGTTGTGTGTTCAGTGTTTTTACTTTTTGGGCCACATAAGAGGGGAACGCTTAACTTCAGTTTTATTCACCAGCGTCCTGAGCACTCATCTATTTGAATCCAGACGGGTTCTATGTAGATTAACTCATTTCGTCAAAACCGCCCGTAAAGCATCATCTTGAAGGTGAAGATCGACTTGCATGTGCGGGAACGTAAAGCTCTCCTCCCCGCCGTCCCTCAATCTTTGATCTTCTCGTTTTTCCAGTGGAAGTAAACGCCCGAGAGATCCTCTGAGTCTTTCTCCATCCTCGCCGGGTGGACTCATAAATCATATCTCTAGCAACTAGCAGCCGTAATGGAAGGTAGAGAGAGATAGACGCCGCTTGCTTGAGCCACTGCTATTAACTAAATAACCCTCAACGTGACAAAATTTCGCGAATTCCTGAGAAGGCATTTTTTCAACCAATGGTCATGAACAAGGCAAAAAAAAAAAAGGTCAACATTAAGCACACCTGTTCATCATAGTCTTTTACTACAACTCACTCGTGACATCAACATAGGCTGCAATGTCACAGAGAGAACCTACCATTTCCAATTTATCCAGCGCCTTGAAAAATGTGAACATAAATAACCAGAGACAAGAACAACAACAACAGCAGCAGCAGCAGCAGCAGCAGCAACAACAACAACAACAACCGAACCTCCAGCATCAATCACAGTACATTCAAAACAGTATAAATAATTCACAGTCTCAGCTAAATCAAGAACAGAACCAGGCACATTCTCAGCAACAGTTCGCCAATTACAAAAATGTTACCCCACAGACAGAATCAAGAATTGCTCATTTCTTCAAGAATCAACCACTAGAAGGTTACACCTTATTCTCACATAGATCTGCTCCAAATGGTTTTAAAGTAGCCATCGTTTTAAGTGAACTTAATCTCGATTACAATACAATATTCCTGGATTTTAACAAAGGTGAACAAAGAGCTCCAGAGTTTGTCTCCATTAATCCAAATGCAAGAGTTCCAGCATTGATTGATCACAACAACGAAAATTTATCTATATGGGAATCGGGTGCTATAACTTTATACTTAGTCCAGAAAATATCAAAAGATTTTGGTGAATACCCACTTTGGAGTGATAATTTACAGGATCAATCTCAGATAACTAGCTGGGTCTTTTTCCAAACCTCAGGCCATGCTCCAATGATTGGTCAAGCTCTACATTTCAGATATTTCCACACGCAACAAGTTCCATCTGCTGTTGAGCGTTATACCGATGAAGTCAGAAGAGTTTATGGTGTTGTTGAAATGGCTCTTGCTGAAAGAAGAGAGGCTCTGATCATGGAACTGGATGTTGAAAATGCTGCAGCTTACTCTGCTGGTACAACCCCATTATCTCAATCCAGGTTTTTTGATTATCCAGTTTGGTTAGTCGGTGATAATATAACAATAGCAGACTTGGCATTCGTCCCGTGGAACAATGTTGTTGACAGGATTGGTATTGATTTAAAACTAGAATTTCCTGAAGTTTACAAATGGACAAAACATATGATGAGAAGACCTGCTGTGATTCGCGCCTTAAGAGGTGATCAATGAATTACGATAAATATACGACCATTTGGAGTATTATGACTCACGCTTTAAATTTCGTTATCATGCTATCATTATGTTCTTCTAGTCTCATCTGTTTATCAGGACTGCATTAACAAAAGGGCCAAAGTCTGACTTTTTTATGCTCTGACTGAGGGGTTTAGGGGGTGACTATATAGCAATAGGATATCATTATAGTGTGCACTAATACCCAGTTGTAGACCTCATACTCACAGCTTTAGCATAGCTTGGTTCACTATGGGACTTAGGATTGTATAATTCCTAATTTTGTCGATCGAAAGTTCACCGATTTACTATTATCAATATCAAAGATAGCCACAAAATGGAAGCATATACTTCAGGTTTTTTAAAACTCACGACTAAGAACATCACTTGGTAAGAATCATTGGTCTCCAAAAGTCGCCGTCATCCACAAAGATGGTAGAAATATTCTAGTCATAAATCACATGACGGTTCTAGCGGTTTATCTCTAAATTTGCATACAGATTGTATCGGCTGTTTTTGGAAGTTTCCCTAACATCGGTTACAGTGGCCGAGTGGTTAAGGCGATGCCCTGCTATTCATAAGTAGCTGTTAGGCATTGGGATTTTCCTTCGCAGGTTCGAATCCTGTCTGTAACGCCATCTTTTTTATTTTTGCAAATCCTTCTGATATAACCACCGAAAGGGACTTCACCGAGGACCTTCTACAACTGTTGCTATTGAAACTCATTTATATCTTTTTGACAGCTCTTCTTGTCATTGTTGGATACAAAGATTATGGTGTTCTGCTCTGTAGATTCTGCTTTCCGTACCAGAAATGAAAATCTACGTTTACAAAAAAAAAAAAAAAAATGCAGTAAAGCGATGAGGTCTAACCTTTCGTTAAAGTCATACATAAGCACTTTTAGCGATGGGTAAAGCTAAGAAGACTAGAAAGTTTGCCGCTACTAAGCGTATAATATCAAACAGAGATCAAAAACTGTAAGTGATTAAACCCTTTAATGTGTGGCAAAATATGAGGTTCATTACTAACTTCTCTTTTATCATAGGAAGAAGAATCAAGAAGTTCAAAAGCCAAATAAAGATGACCCAGAACTTGCAAGAAATGTGTAGGTATTGTTTTAAACCCCTTGCACTATAAGTTTTGCTACTAACTACTCCCTCAGTCCTCAAGTTTCAAGTGCCTTATTCTTCCAGTTTAACGAGGCCATTAAACCACCATACCAAGTGCTTATTGATACCAATTTCATCAACTTTTCTATTCAAAAGAAAATCGATCTTGTCAGAGGTATGATGGACTCCCTATATGCAAAATGTATCCCATTGATAACGGATTGTGTCCTCGCAGAATTGGAGAAATTGGGTCCCAAATACCGTATTGCATTAAAACTAGCAAAGGATCCAAGGATACAGAGACTAAGTTGTTCACATAAGGGGACGTATGCCGATGACTGTTTGGTTCATAGAGTGATGCAGCACAAATGTTATATTGTGGCCACAAATGATGCTGATTTAAAGCGTCGGGTCAGAAAAGTTCCAGGTATTCCTATCATGAGTGTTGGTGGTCACTCTTATGTCATTGAAAGATTACCTGACGTTTTCTGAAATATTTTTGGGCGTATCAGGTTTATGTATATTATAGTAAGGAATGTTTCATTTTCATTTCATTGGGCAGGCTTTCTGTAAACTTAGTCTAACATTGCGCTGAGCAGACAGTGAGCCCTATATCGTTGATGATAAATTTACTATAGCGCGAACTTCAAAAATCAAAAATATAAGGACAGGACTTCATTGTATACAAACCTGAATCATCAGAACGCGGTAAAGATGACTATGAATGAGGCTGCGATTCAGCAAATCATCGAGATGGGCTTCTCCAAAGAAGATGCAATTCATGCGTTAGAAGTATGTATCCGAATCGATGGAATTGTGTGGACGGCTCTACTAACAATCCCAACAGGCTACCAATGGCGACGTTAATCAAGCATTGAATCTTATGTTCCAAGCGCAAGACGATCCAACGCCCGCAGCTGTTACAAGAGATGAGACCTCTATTGTTCCATTACAGGACTATTCAGAGCCTGATTTTGCTGAAGGTGCCGTCGCTAGTGACCCAAGACCTGCTGTCAAATATGATCAAGCGCCGCCATTGCCATCCAGGCATAATAACTCAAGTCAGCCATCCCATATAGAAAATGTTGAAAGCTACGAGGTTCCAAGAGAGTATCAGGAGACTCATCACAGAAACTATTCCGATGAAAGAATAAGTCGGGAAGTCCCTGATTACAATGATTATTCCGTATACAGTGATATCACTAAATATGAAAGACCGCCTGGTTGCCCAGCCGTCTTGATGCCTATCAATAATGGTTATTTTGAAAGTTATTTGAATCCTATTCTAACAATTCTTCATGAGATTACGACATTTAGACATGATGTATTCAAACCTGAGTTCTCAACGCTTGGATTTCATCAACGTTGGTTCCAAGGAAGTCCTATTAATATCCCTATGGACGCTGCTGAATTTCGAGTGGAAGGTGAAAAGCACAATCTCTCTTTCTTATTAGAAGTGCAACGTCTATTTGCGTTCCTCGAACCTGAGTCCAAGAGAGCCTTTACCTCTATCAGGAATTTCATCAATTCATTCCCACCTGATGCGAAGAGAGAATTTAGCGATATTGAAAGTCTACGAGAAGCATATGAGGTATTCCAAAAGCATTTGACTTTACAATTACAACGATCAGGTATTGCAGATGCTTCGAAATATTTTCAAAATCAAGTTATGGATGATAATGATGATCACGTGAGAGAGTTTGGTATGTTCAGTATCGAAGCTGAAGAGATCAAGCAAAACATATACAAAACTTTACACTCCCTTCTATGGCAAGATGAAACTGATAACACGCAAACCATTACTAAACTAGCGGATGTTGCAGCTTTTACATTTGAACCGTCTTATGATGCTTCTTATGTTCCCCGTGGTCTTGAATTGAGTGAGGTGCTTTACCCACAGATCTACACTTCAGACTTTAAAGAGATAGTGGCAGATACTATTAAGGAGTTCAGGGAGCTAGATAAAAGAAGGAGAGAGGTTGCATCTAAGCTGATGAGTACAAGAGTATTCAAAGGGAAACAAGTTTCATTTTTCTTGGGTCAGTCTTTGAAGTTTCTTGAATCGGAAACTGATGAGCCATCAAACCAAAACCCTGAATTTCAAGCTGCTTTAAAGGACTTACAAAACATAAGCACAACTATAGCTGATAATAAGGCCAAGTTAATGGAGCAGCAAGCTCAATTAACGGAAGATCGACAAAAGGCATCACCTCATAATATTAAGCATTTGATTGAAAAATCAGGTAAAGAGCTTGAGCCATACTTATTGACCGGTGTTATTCTGGGTCCTTCTTCATTTGCGTACTTGAAACGTACTGAAACCTTATTGGATGATGAAGACGAATATAGTTGGATTTTAACAGGATACAAGGAGAATGATTTTTTTGTTAGAAGAATTGGATTTGAAGAAATCAAGAGGGCCGTTCATGCCTTGACAAGTTCCCAGTTTGAAACACCGATAGTTTTGATCTATGTGAAAGAATCTACTTTTATATCCGATAGCACGATAGAATTGCCTACTGCAGTGAAGGAATTTCTAGAGAAAGATGAAATTGCCCTTAATAATACATTAGAATTGTTATCAAGTACAGATGAAGAGCTGGACGAATCTGAGGAGGAGGATGAAATTGATTCGGTAGAAGAGCAATTGATCGAGATCGAAGAACCAGATCTATCGGAAGATAAGGAAAATAGGGAAGCTGGCAGGGAACAGAATCCATAGGTGATTGAAATGATGTTGTTTGTGATGATCGCTTTTAGCTATCGTAGATTAATTGCATTTTCGCGGAAGAGATGCGATGATACATTCAAGGAACCTCTGATTAACAATATAACATAAATTCATCTATAAGTACGTAATTATCCATCGCAATGGTTGTATTCAAAGTTGCAGTCCTAGTTGTCTCAGATACAGCACATTTAGAATCTTCCACTGACCAAACGATATCAGAATTGCGTCAATTCTTCCAATCATACCCACAATATCAAATCACTGAGACATCAATAGTCCCTGACTCTAAGTTCGAGATCCAATCCACAATCACGAGATGGAGTGATATAGACCTGATAATAACCTCTGGTGGGACTGGATTCTCTAAAAGGGATATTACTCCAGAGGCAGTGAGACCTCTATTGGAGAAGGATACTCCAGGATTAACACAGTTGATGTTGAGACATTCCTTCAGGATTACTCAGTTTGCCGCATTGGGCAGAATCACAAGTGGTATAAGAGGTCAGACTCTTCTATTGTGTCTTCCGGGCTCCAAAACTGCAGTCAGGGAGTGCTTGGAAGGGGTTATCGATGTTTTAGGTCATGGGTTGGAACAGTTAAATCTGGATAGTTCGAGGACACTACATACAAAGAGCGACGAAAACCATGATAATCGTCATCACCATCATAACCACCGCCATCAAGATCATCACGAACATCAAAATGACCATTCACATGCGCACCGTCATCATCATCATCATCATCATCATCATCATCATCATGGTGTCAAGCGTCATGTTCTATCAAATGACCTCACCAAGCCTCTCACCCAAAGAGCCAGAGCTTCGCCATACCCAATGGTGCCAGTTTCCGAGGCCCTATCTTTAATCAACGAGCACACTCCAACTTCCAATACGTGCACAATCTCAATCGATCATCCTGATATTACACGCTCAATCGTTGCAGAAGACATTTATGCCGCTATTAACGTTCCGGATTTCAGGGCAAGCATTGTTGATGGATATGCCGTTTACCATGATGACGGTCCAGGGGTTTATAAAGTCATCCAGGTATCACATGCCTCTCCTGGTGAAAGAGTTCAGGTACTAAATCCGGGCGAGATTACAAGGGTTACCACTGGTGCACCTATTCCCGATGGTTCTACTGCAGTTATCGCCGTTGAGGAGACCGAGCTTGTCAATACGAAGGACGATGGGTTAGAAGAAGATGAAGTGAGGATCTTAGCAGAAGGGGTTGAGGAAGGCGATAATATACGTGAACGAGGTTCAGATACTAAGCAAGGTGATCTGGTGTTGAAGAAGGGAACATTAATCTCTAATGTTGGTGGTGAAATAGGGTTATTAGCAAGTATTGGTGTCACTGACATCAAAGTTTACAAAAAGCCGATGGTTGGCGTGCTATCTACCGGTGATGAATTGATCGATCTTAAGCAGGGAAAACAGCAATTGAAGTTAGGCCAAATATATGATACTAACCGTCCGTTATTATTGAACTTCTTTGAGAATTGGGGATATAAGGTCGTTGATCTTGGTATAGCTAGAGATACAACGTTGGACACGGAAACAAGAATCAAGGATGCTTTTGAGAGAGTTGATTATGTGATCACCACTGGTGGTGTTTCAATGGGCGAATTGGACCTTTTAAAGCCTACAATTGAACAAAAGTTGAACGGTGTAATTCATTTTGGTAGAGTTGCGATGAAGCCCGGGAAACCTACAACATTTGCCACTGTTGATCACAAGGGAATCAAAAAAGTCATATTTGCTCTTCCAGGTAACCCAGCTTCCGCATCTGTTACTACAAATTTATTTGTCCTACCTTCATTAAGGAAATTTCAAGGATTTGATAAAGAAACAGGTAGACTGCCAGTATTAAATGAAGTCAAGGTGACGTTAAAGGAGGAAATTAAATTAGATCCGAGACCGGAGTACCATCGTGTAAATATTCACCAAGATGGAGAAGAGCTTGTGGCCTCTACTACAGGGCTCCAGAGAAGCAGTCGTGTTGGTAGCATGAGTGGGTGCAATGGGCTGTTGGTACTGCCATCATCAAGCGATACCGGAACAAGAAGTCTTCCCGTTGGTAGCAAAGCCAGTGCCATTGTGATTGGGCTGATTTAGTTCCCGATTGCGATCTGTAGGTGCTGTTCGTATGGCAAAGTCTTCTTTTACTACACAGTGTAGCGTTTCATGATGAGTAAGTATGTAGTAAGTCTATTTATAATAATTAGACGTTCAGCTCATGCAGAGCCTAAAAATAGTTTCTTAGCAGCAATAGTCACCTGAAACATGTAGTCTCCGAATCAAAGATCCTGAATGATTGGCAATAAGCGAAGACTCAATCTGCTCTATTAAGTACCATATCGTGTACCTTGGGTAGAAGGCAAAGTCCGTCTTGATGGTTTCTGTGTAGATCGCCTTCTTTGGAGCCAGTTCACATGCAGCAATGTCTACAGAAAGGAGATCAATGTGTAGAAAAGAGTCCAGCTGTGACTATCACTTGATATATAGCCTTCGAATCACTTCTGCGCACTAGTCTCTCGATTGAAGAACATACTAGGTACTTACCCTTTATTCTTGCTCTGATGATTTCTTTCAAATCTAAAATTGTACCATTTACAGCTGCTTCAACGCTCTTCAGTGCCCAAACAAAGCATGCATGATGAAAAAGTTACAGAAATTCTCAACTTCCAACCCTTCTAACAAACAATTTTTGTCTCCATCAACTGAAAACGCTCTTCTCTGTCCATTCTCAAGGCTACAAAACCTTGCAATCTCCATTAATTGACACAAAAAACGTCTTAACTTCAATTCAGCGCTGTTCTTGCTCCCAAAATCAAACATCACTACCGCATCACATCGTACTTGATCCCACATTTATCATATCTATTTCCCTTCCTTTTCACTCCATCAAGTTCCAGAAAGGAATGATTCAAGGCCAACCCTCAAGGTCCATCCTCTCCATCATGGGCGTGCTCTTTGGCTATCGCTCCACAAGAATTCTCAGACGCGTTTTGATCCCTCTTTTGGCTCTGGCATTCATTTCCTTCACATTCTTCAATTTACATACGAGGAACATCTATCACAACAACTTCAATCAAGTCAAACCATACACTGGAGGCCCCATCGATGACATCAAGATTATCAAGTGTTATGCCTGGAATGGGCTGTGCAGCCAAATCATCGAAAAGGTTGATATTGTCTCCGATTCAGGTACTGAGAAAAAAAATGAGGAAATCATATGGCACAGAATTCCAAGAAACATTGACGTAAATGGGAAAAGTCCTAAAGATTGGTCTCTCTATCATGAATATTTATATGTCCATTTGTCCAAGCAGAAAAGGTTCAACAGTCCCGGTCGAGCAATTGTCGATATTGCTATTGGGAAACCTAACGTTGAAGAGCCCCCATACTACGTGATACAAGATTCTCAAACTTCAGCAGGAAGACCAAGATCAAGATTGGATGTCACTTATAATTACAATAACTGGGATTTAAGAACAGACGGGATTTGGGTCAAATATGATAAAACCAATGCAGAAGATGCCATTATTAAAGTGAGTTACTTATTTGGTGAAGATGTCATTGAGCCAAGATTAGATTGGACTTTAATCAACGGGGAGCTCCCTTCAAGGGCTCCAAGTCCAATGAGATTGAGTATACAGAGGAAAAGAGAATCCGAAAAGGGATTACAACCCCTGCGTTATAAAGGCAGTGAATTTAAAGTGGTACAAATTTCAGATCTTCATTTTAGTTCAAACTTTGGCTATTGCAAGGATCAATTCCAAGAATCAAAAGATTGTAAAGCTGATCCCAAATCATTATTATTTATTCACCAAGTCCTTGATGCAGAATCTCCAGACTTGATTGTTCTAACTGGTGATCTAATCGACGGCTTTAACACCTTTGACTATCAAACTGCCGTCCTGAAGGCACTATCCCCAATGATCACGCGCTCTGTTCCTTACGCTGTTGCTCTAGGCGGGAATGACAAATCCAAACTTGCGGAACGCAACGAGATAGTGGAGTTCATCTCGTCATTACCTTTCTCTCTAATGAGTACCCAGGGAAAGGAAAATTATGTTGACGTTTCCAATTATGCCATCAAGATCTTTGATGAAAAAGATGATAATCAGCTTCATAGTATGGTCTACATTTTAGATACATACACAGACTCTGCTAAAGACCAAGCTACCAGATATATCAAGACCACCTATGAACAGCTTGATACCAAGCCAAAACTGTCACTTGAATTCCAACATTATCCAATCCAAGAATATCGTCCAAAAGGTGCCTTCGCAATCGTGGGTAAGTACCACGAGAAGCATAGACTCAATGCCAGAACTGATCCTCAAACTAGAAAAGTCTTATCAGAATCTAATGTACAGGTCATGTCCGTCGGTTACGAACATACCAATGAATGTTGCGTTCAAAACGATGGGAAGGACCAAGGTTTGAAACCGTTGTGGATGTGCTTCGGTAGTTCAGCTGGTGAAGGCGCCTATGGGAACCCCAAACAGGATAGAAGAGTGAGACTCTTTAGAATGGATATTGCTAAAATGGAGATCACGAGTTGGAAAAGATCTCAAAGTCAGCCTGCCAATGTTTTTGATTATCAGTACATTTATAAAGTCGATTGATTCCCCAAAAGCCACTACCATCCAATATCTAATATCCAATATCGCATCATATATATTTTAATTACTTGCATTCATTTTTGTTCCTTCCCTTGTTAATTTTATTTACATTATTTCTAAGTTACTCGTTATTCGTTGGTTGCTTCTTGTTTATCGCTATCTGTTATTTGTTAATCATTAATCGTTATTCATTATAATTCGTTATTCCTTATTAGTTGTTCATCAGTTATTATGTTTTACATGTCATTCATTCGTTTGCTTTAATTTATTCTAGTCGCGTATTTAATTCATCCAAATAAAACGATGCTAATACTAAACTCGAAAATCGTGGAAAAGATGTCTAAGCTTTATGAAGGATTATAGTATCTGTATTGTTTTGCGTTGTTTGTTATTGTTGTAACTGTGCTTGTTGTTGTATTCCGACACATCGTGAACTTCGCAATGCCTAACGTGTTCGGAAAACTATATCGGAATATTCGATCGGGGCCACACCGTAAGAGGAAAGACTTGAACAAATTCATAGAAAATTTAATTATTTGAAGCGGTTGCTTGAGCATCAAGTTAATCCAAATCCGAGTAGTTTTGTGCCTCTGCTTTGACAATTATCATTTCTAATACGTCCAGTAAGAGAATCATATTTTGTCATCTTCTTTATAATTCAACTTTCTCATGTCATATTAATTCATTGGTGTCTTCATAATTATGATTCAACAGCCAGATCCTCTACTCGAAGATGAGTATCAAGTATGTATCAATACAATTCACCTTCTCTCCAGCGGCTACTAACTCAATCACAGCACGTTCTTCTAAGGATACAGTCGTTGAAACTGCCCAACTTGAAAGCTGTGGCTAGGACGTTATCAATAGCACAATCTGGTCGTAAGGCAGATGTGCAAGACCGTGTTAGGCGGTACTTGCAGATAGGAAGAGATAGTGGTGACAGGGCAAGGGTATACGCTATCAAGCAGATAGTGCAGGAAGCTGCTACTGACCCTACAATGATCACCCCTTATGAAACTCTGTATCGTCACTTGCCAGGATCTCAAGTCAATAGAACTACAAGTAACGTATCCAGTGCTGGCTCATCTCAAAGTTCACAATCCGCTATTAAAAAGCCATGGATCTTCTTCAAGAGCAATCCTTTCTTTGTGCCCAAGAAGCTTGTAACGCAGACAGCAGGCTATTGCCTGAAAGCACCCGATAGAAGAGGTCAATGTCGTCTCACATTCACATTGACTGAGGAAGATTACCACAAACTGGCCACTACGAAATCTTACAAATTGTTCCTATTATGTGGTCCTTACGATAAATTCAAATCCAATAATGATGTCAATGTTGAGTTCCCTCATCCTTTGGAGATACATTTCAATGATGTTCAGATAAAAGATAATGTTAAAGGTATCAAGAATAAGCCAGGTACTGCAAAGCCTGCAAACCTTACGCCTTATATCAAACCGGCAGGTAGCCTTAACGAGCTGAGAATGGTATACGCATTTACGAAAGTTGACTATTTGATATTCTGTTATATTGTTGAAGAGGTTAGCCCTGACAGGCTTCTACAAAAGATCTTATCTAATCCGCATATTACTAAGGATGTGACGATGAAAGATTTTAGCCAAGATGAACAAGATGAGGATGATATACAAGAGATGTCTACGAGGTTGAGTTTGAAATGTCCATTGTCATTCACCAGAATGAAATATCCTTTCAAGAGTATTTACTGTAATCATCTGGCATGTTTCGATGGTTTATCATATATCTACTTGCAGGAACAGGCATCTACATGGCAATGTCCTGTTTGCTATAAACCAGTTCAAGTAAAAGAATTGTCTGTCAGTGATTATGTCCTGGATATCCTGAAACAAACACCGGAAGAAATCGAACAGGTTGAGATTGGACTGGATGGTACTTGGAAACCAGTTATCGAAGATGACGAACGTCCGCAAGTGAAGAAGCCTAAATCAGAGACACCAGCTGCAACTCCTTTAGATGATATACCCACAGGTACAAAGAGTAAGACTCCTTCGTCTCCAATTATCATTAGCTTAGATTCAGATGATGACGAGGAGGTGGAGGCAATCGATCCACCAGTGCCTACCCAGTCTACCCAGAAGACTGAGCCAAGTACAAACCAACAGAATCATGAATCACCTACTCATCAGCCTGTGTCTGTGATAGAACCTGTGGTGGAACCTCAAATTCAAAGGCGATCAGATCCAACTGGTGATTCTCCAGCGCAGCAACACCCTCAACATCAACATATCCACCCACGTCAGCAACCAACCCCTCATCGACATTCGCTTCCACATCCAGATCAGCACGGGTTTTACATGCAACCAGAGCAAACTCAAAATCCCCAGTTCCAGAACGAACATGACACCTACCGTCATCTCAATAGTCGAAGTTTTGATCACGATGTTTGTGTCCCGATGCAGAGTCGGGCTCAGGATCATTATCCACAAGTTCCAATGCCGAATCCGGTGTTCTATACACAGGCCCAAGAAATTCCTCGCCCTACTGCTCCAATTCCTCAATTTGCTGTACTCCACCTTCCAACTGCTACCGCTCACCCTCCCCATCAGGCTCATCAATCCTATCAACCAGTGAATCATCAGTCATCGCCACATCAACTCCCTTCTCCACAGGTTACATCCACCTCGGGGAGTACACCAATAATTCCTCCATCTCACTCACCTGAAGAGCCTGGTGTTTCACTGGCTCATGAGCCAGTTGACAGTTTTGCAGCGGATGAACTATTGCCATACATTAATAACAAGTCCGGCACTGAACAGAGGCAGGACAATGGAACTGCGTCACCACTACCTTCAGCTGCTATACCAGACACTGTGAGGCCAGAAACCACCTCAGCTCCGGGAGACTCATCAGGTAAATCATCATCGCCCGTCTATGCGGTATCTAATGAGAGCAGTATTCGGCAAGCCAGAGCTGACATCTTAAGAGGGGAAATTCAAGATGATATCGCTGAATCCGCATCAACTGAGAAACCAGGGGAAACTGAAACTCAACAGAAATTGCCAAGCGCATCGACTCAATTCTTGCAGCCTATTGTCGCTAGTGAAGACCAAAGCACTAATCATAGTGCCTTAAATCCACACCCAAGTTATGATATCTTAAATTTCTCTAATCCTACCACCTTCTCCCAGGAGAAAAACGAGCTTGATAGGTTGAAAAGACTGATTAACGGTGATGATTCAAGTGTTATTGATGATGTGGAAAGACGTGCACAGAATGATAGACATACGGTTGAGGCTCCTGAGTCAGCAACCAATATCCCAGCTCCTCCTCCTCACACTGTTACTGGTGCCGCTCCATCTTCCTTTTTGTCCCCTGGCGGTTCAAACAAACAGCTGTATGGGGTAGATGGTAAGGGAAAGTCCTCCTCATCAACTGCATCAGTTACATCTGCACAGACTCTACTTAAACAAAACCTTGAGACTTATAAACAGAGAAATCTTGGAAGATCAAACACTGTTCAACTCCCCGTTTACAGAGGTAATGAAGATGCTATGTCACATGTCAGAGGCCTCCAGGAAAGTCTTCAGAGATCCATTTCTACTTCGGGTAGCAGTCACTCTGCTCCGGAACTAAGCAGAAATGCTGCTCATTCTTCTAGACCACCAGTTCTTCCGCCAACCAGCCATTCTTCGTTGTTTAGTCAGCAGCCTTCATATCCAGCTAATAGAAATCCCGATCCCAACGACTCCTCAAATTCTGGTTCTCCGAAACTACCAACCACTTCACTGTTTAATTCTTCTGCTCTATCTTCTGGGAACGTCACTAAAGTTTCAAAACCTAAAGAGCAGCAGTTACGTCAATCACCGGTTCCACTGAACTCTACGCGAGTAAGTCCTCTAAAGGCTCCACCTCCATTACCAAAGCATTCCTCACCACCGAAATCGAGGAATGGGCCTCATATTCCAACTTGGTCCAGTAATAGCCTTTTGAATCCCAATACAGCACCTGCTGCCGCTTCTCAACCAAGCAAGAACATCCTGGGTATAGCTGCTAATCCTTCTTCACTTCTGAAAAGTGTTTCTAACGTTCCTATAATCACTCCAATAGCTGCTCCTGGTGATGCTCGAAAGAGGCCGCCATCTACAGACAACTCAATCCATGCTTCGAAGAAGCAGGCACAGGGTATTAGAAGCTCTGATGACATCAATGATGATATCCCTTTATCACAACTTAGAGCTTCAACTGCCGATAAAGATGACACTCCCTTGAGTCACCTGGGTAATTATGGTTTCAAACGATAATGTACTACTATATTAACCTTAATGCATTAATACTGTACTTGATTATGAATAAATATGGATGTAATAATTATTTTAAAAAATCACCACACGGTCTCATTCCATTTCTGTAGCTCGACAGCTTGTGAAGTAAGATCTTTCTGTGCTTTCTTTCTCATGTAGAAGATTGGACAATCTTTATTTGCACATAGCACATCTTGATGTAATGATCCTTGACATCTTTGACATTGTGTCCATAACCTTGAAAATTGGACCTCAAGGGCATTCATAGCAGCCAATGCTTCACTGTATAGTTGACCAGCTTTGGGTTTACAATTATCACAAAGTGCACCTTGTCTGTTCTTCGGCAGCGGATTCTTGCAGCCTTTGCATGTCTCAACTTTCTTAACAAATCTCATCAACCCACCAGTGGTGGCAGATGCAACAGTGACGGTTCTTGTATGCGATCCAGTCAGTAGTTCCTTAGATCTGCTTTCGCCAAGAATAGGCTCAAAGATTCTGGTTAATGGGTTGGCCAATTGATTTTCTAAGTAATATTTGAAATCAACTGGTAAGTTGTTTTCCAAGACATATAACGGATCTTCGGACTTTTCAAAGGATTTAGTACCAGCAGTCTTAATGATGACATAGGCAACCCGATCACCAATAGTTGGAGCCGAACCAGCATCTCTTTTTCTCATTCTTTCAGCTAGCTCGACATGTGGCTGTTTGTTGGCATAATCTGATCTCGACAGGGCCTTTGTGATGACTAACTGCTGCATATCAACCCTGTTTTGTAACAAGTCTGCAATAGTTTGTTTCACGTAAGCCTCAGCCTTAGGCACGTCTCTTTCTTCCAATATCAACTCCAACACTCTGGTGATTACATTCTGCACCAAGCGACAGTTATCTCTTCTAACAGTTTCGATACCTTTGGTATCCATCTTATCAAACTTGTTTGGATTGGTCCAGTATAACCCAGCATATCTCTTCTTGTTGATCAACAAATATGGGAAATAGACTTTTTCAAATTCTAACTTGATTGGATTCTTGAACTTGGTAGAAACATATTCAGCAGCTTCCTCACCCATTTTCATACACGTTTCTAGGTCCTCATGACCAAATTTAACCATCACGGAATCTGTGTCACCATAAATAACCTGAGAATCAAATTTGTAACCATTCTTGATTGAGTACTTCTCTTGGACTTCTTGCTTGGTCTTTTCAATCATTACTCTACCAAAAGCGGTCACTGAAGATGAGATAGCCAAACATGGCAACTTACCAATCGTAGCACCAGTGAAACCATACACAGAGTTAGCAGAAATTTTCAAAGCCAATTGTCTACCGTTCAATACACCTTTCTTGAATGGGTCAGTTTCTTTCTTCAAATCAGCTTTAGCTTTTTTTCTAGCGCCTAACAATTCCTCCAAAATGATTGGTAGAATACCCTTTCTTTTTGATTCTTTAGCAAAACATTCACCTGATGGAGTTTGAGTGTAATCTTCATCTTTCTTTAGGCCCAATCTTTCAATGGTACTCTTGTTCAATAACGTGGTATAGCACAAGTTATGCGCCATCATAATACTTGGATATAGGGAACTGAAATCTAAAGTTGCGATTGGAACGTCATAATAACCCCTTTCTGGCTCAATAACGGTAGCACCTTCATACTGGACATCACTTGAACCATTCTGCTTTAAATTAGGAATCACAATATCAGTTTCAAGACACTTTCTGTACAACTGAGAAACAACTTTGATCTGCTGACCCCTCGTTAACAAAAATGAAAACGGAACACCGGTAACTCTGGCCATTTCTGTGTAGTTAACTAAACACATAAGCTTCTCTAGCAACCTCAGTGGTAAATAAGCATCTTTTAAGCAGTACACAGCCAGTCTTCTTCTTGTTTCACTAGTACCGTTTTGTAGTTCAGTGATGATGGAGTGTTGCACTTCCTCCTTTTGTTCTCCTAAAAAGTGCGCAGAAACAGAATTCAAAGTATATGATCTAAGTTTGTACTCCCTCTGGATGAACTGTAACAAATCCAATTGCATTCTACCGTCGATATTGGTGGCTTTGGATTCTCTAGTACCATATGCCTTAGAACTGAACTTGGTTTCTTTGGCTTCCTGTTTGATGTTTCTCAATCTACCAAAATATGGAAATTCTGGCAGCTTAAGAGCCTTAGCACGATCCAATAAGTAAGGAATATCAAAGTTAGTAGTATTGTAACCGATGATCACATCAGGATCTGATTTCACAACAAAATCTCTCCAAGCCAGCAACATATCCCTTTCGTCTTCATGTTCGAAGATCTCTGACCCAGTGATTGGGGAACAAGTTTTGACAGTGAAGACGTTGCGAATGAATGGTCTAGTTTCACCAGATCTGGACACAACATTAGCAATTTGAATGACTGGATCATGTTCAGCCTCTGGAAAGATACCCTTTCTACCAGCACATTCAATATCAAATGACAAAATACGCAGAGGCGCATTTTTCAGCCAGTCACCTTCAGGGACTCGAGCAATCAAGTGTTTATAGTCAATATTAACTTCGAGTTGACAATTTGAAACTTTTTCTTTCTGAGGAATGACTTGGTAAGTACCTTTTGGCAAAGTAATCCAACTCATACCAGTGATTTTACAATCGATCATAAACCTCAACAAATATTGAATGTTATCATAGGTCATAAGCCCATCCCCACCTGTATTGAACATATTGTTCCATGCAATCTGGCCTCTTTCAAACCCAGCTCTGATCTGCGGTACATTCTTAGCTTGCGAAGCAGTGATTTTCATGAAGACGACCTTCTGACCACCATTGTAACCCCAAATCGACTCTTTCATTACTAGCTCAATGGAATGAACACCTTCAAAATTCCCCTGTAAATATTTTGTGAATTCAGGAAGATGCTCTTTTCTGAAGCTGGATGGAGCGGGAACGTAGAAGTAATGTAAGAATCCAGTGACATTACAAAGGATTGAGTGGCCCTCTTGTGTGACACCAAAGAATTTGATAGCAGATGAGCCATCCGTCAATGCTTCTTCAGCATCCAGTTGTTGAAACGAAATTTCGTGGTCTTTTGGATTGAAATCCTTAGGAAGTGCCGGTCTTTCCCATACTTGATCGGCAGATGATAAGCTCTTCGTAGTTACATCATTACTCATCAATAGCAATTCCTTTTCAAATTTGGATGGTTCAACTTGCGCCTTAGCATTCTTTGACCTATAGGTTTGTGAGTGATGGATATGCTCTTCTTCAATGATCTGTTGAGAAGATACAGGGACCGAATGTGCCTCTTTATGTAAATGTTCTTTAGTACCTTCCTCGGTATCATCGTAATCTTTGCCATCCACAACTTTTGGCTTTTTGATATCTGACTCTGACTCAATCTCCACCAGGACTCTCTTTCTTTCCTGTGACATCTTGATTGGTGATAACCTGCTATGAAGATTGAAATCTAGAATACGGTCAGATCTTAAGTCACTTAACGCGTAGCTGGTAATTTGAAAAGAATCTGTATAGCGCGTTTCAGAAAAATCCGCGAATTGTGAAATTTTATTTTTATCACGTGATATTTTTTCTCCAATAGCTGACGAGGAGGAACACAAGGATCATGTTTATCAGCCTTCGAGCAGCCCATTTCTACAGTCTTAGTATTGGCTGTCACTCTGTTTAAGTGCCTTTGGTTTTACTATTAATATATCAATATGTAAACTCAACCAACGAAAGGAATATATATAGGTGTTTTAGCTCTGTACTCAACATACCTGTCCCCGAAAAAGGAGATCAGATACTTCTCTTCATATCTAATACGTTCATTGAAAAAGCTCCGTAGAACAATGGCAAAGCCAAATAGGGCAAATGGATTGAGAAGGAGTAACTGAGTACCGATAGCCCACCAAAAAAATCCAAAGTAACTAGGATGTCTGGAGTAGGCATATATTCCCGATGTGACCAACTCATGTTCATTATCTCTCTTGGTTACAACTAGGTGACTGAATGATTTGCCAGCTGTTTTCATAGCTGTATATCTAATAAATTGGCCGAATACAATAAGAATCAAACCAAAGGCTCTGATATATGGGAGTGAAAGTTTAAAGCTCGGGAAGAAGTAGTATTCAATGGACGACTCCAATAATGCGAACGAATGAGCAATTGTATATGCATTCCCATTGTTGATGATAAAAGATTCTTTGTGAACTTTTCTTGGGTTGTATTTAGCAGTGACGTAGAATTCGAGGAAGTGAAATAGGGATAATGACATGATGTAAATGGATGGCGCCTTGAAAGTAGTGAATATCAGCGTAGTTGATGAGATTCCAAACAACACTCCCAGCACCAGAGCAGTAGAAGCGATTTGATCTAAGGGATTTTCAGCAATGCTAGGAAGCAAAGATATATCAGTTTCGTTTTCTTCATCTGCACTAGTGTCTTCATGAATTAGTCCGGCAGGTGATCCTGTCACTGGAGTAGTTTGAGTTGTGTCAGTTCTTGATCCTCCTGTCGAAACGTTGACTGGTGTTTGAATAGGCATATTTATATTTTCGTACTCTTCATCCATTTCAAACCAAATAGGGACGTGCGGTGGGCTTCAAAGTCTTCTTATATTCTCTGAGATGCTTCTACTATTTAATGATGTTTGAGCTTGGGGTTTCAAACGATTTGATTCCGCTTTCGGACTCAACAATAGAATCTGAAATTTCAACGGCTTCGCGAACTTGGTACGATTTGATCACGTGAGTAAATTTTCTAAACATAATTTTTGTGTCAAAGAAACTGTTAAATACTTTGTTCAGAATGTTTATTACTTTGATGAGACGCCAAGGAATTACCTGTTTTTTGACGTCTTCTATTTTAAAGCTTTTCAGCTGCCAATTGACTGGTACAGAGCCCACTCGTACGAGACGCTCGAGAGATCATCCGAAAATAGCAGCACAGTGAGCTGTAAAGAATATGTGTATGAGACTGTAAAAAAGGTTATTATAAGTGCTCAATTACACCCGATTTTACAAGTTTGGTAATAAGGATTAAAGCTCAGTTCCTGTACAGCTAACTACTCATCCAGCAAGATGCCGACCGCGTCAAAAGGCTAGAGAATTATCCATTTAATACTTTCGGTACTCAAAGAAAGTCAGAGTCAGGTATATCTCATTATAAAATCATAATTTTATGGTATGCGAAGACTTAATTCCATGATAATTTTTTTCATGTTCCAAGAAATCGTATAAAGTTATCAAAAAGATCAACGGACCGACGTGCGGCTTATGCTAAATGGAATAAAAGCGGTAAGCTGCTGCATGCAGAAAAGAAAATCAAGATCTTGCAAACACACAAAGATCAACAACTTCGTCATGTCTACTAAGATAGGCTGACGACTTCCACCTTAAACCTCTGGGGAATCCAGCAGCTTGACATAAAATCCAGTATTTCTCTTCCTATTGGGTGCTGCAAAATTCCAGCTGCTCTTTTCTGGAGGTTTTCGATCTCAACCGTTCATGGTCCCTCCCTCCTGCATTTACTTAGTTTATATAAAGACGCAGAAACCCATGTCTTTAAACAGTCGTTAAATGGTCAAAATATCAGCACCATCATGGGTGAAAATACAACCAATATAAACTCTGAAGAGTTCTCACAAAAGCTGAGTTCCATTGCTATTGAAGTGAATGCCGACAAATATTCCAACACCTCAACCTCTTTCGATGACATGAAGATGCCAAGAGAGTCGCCTGGTGACTTTAACAATCATCCTAAACCAAGATCTAAACTCACTAGAAAACTATTATTGGTAGCTTATACCACCCTGATCTTCACACAATTAGTTGAATCCTTTGCACACGATTCAACGTCATCCCTGAACTCATACGTTGTATCATCATTCAACAACCATTCTTTAGTTTCTACAGCTCAGACCGTTTACAAAATCACATCTGTCTGTGCCTATCCAATTCTTGGTAAGATCGCTCATGTGGCTGGTAGGGGCGAAGGTTTCGGAATCGCTGTCTTCCTTTATACATTGTACTACATCCTTATGGCAACTTGCAAAAATGCTGTATCCTATTTGATCGGTTGGGTCTTCTTCGCTATTGGTGAAATAAGTTTCAAGATTTACCTGTTAATATTCATTGCCGACTCGACTAATCTTATCAACAGAGGTCTCTGGTCGCAATTGCCATCGGCTATAAGCGGTATCATCACCACTTACTCTGGTTCATATATCCAAGATGCATTTCTTGACCATTCGACATGGAGATGGGCATATGGTTCATTCGCTATCATCCTAGGTGTTTTTTCTGTACCTCTAACCATGATAATGCTGTATTGTAATCATACTGCAAAGAGATTAGGGGAAAGAAGGGAAATTGCATTGTTCCCTGACTTGCCGGAAGGTTCCAGATGGTTTAAAACCAAGCATGCATTATTAAACGAAATTGATGCGATCGGTCTGTTCTTTTTGCTTGTTGGTACGACCTTGTTCTTCATTCCATTCACCATCACCGGTAAATATAAATTTCATAAATGGGGTGATGCTAATACAATTGTAATGATTACTATTGGGTTCATCTTCCTATTCGTTTTCATTCTCTGGTGTATCACTGCTGGTAAATTCAATTTTCTAAAAGAAAGATACCCATTCATCCCACTTGGAGCTCTAACAGACTCTACCATCCTTATTTCATTAGCCCTTGTTGCGTTGGACTTTTGTGAGAATTCAGCATTCAACGTTTACATCTCGACTACTCTACAAGTTGGTGGTTATTTCACAGCGGGTTCCGCTTCAAGAGTTGTTAATGCTAAATTGATTTCTATTGACATTGCATCTCTCCTGACCGGTGTTGCTATGAAATACACTAAACGTACCAAAATTTTTGTATTAATAGGGGTTCCTTTATTGGTCTTAGGCCATGGTCTCTTAGTTTGGTTTATGAATAGAGATGATGTTATGGAGAAAGATGTCTTATTATACATCATGGAGATATTCATAGGTGTTGGAAGAGGTATATACACTACGTCATTGCAAGTGACCATCCAAGCCATCGCTGGTGTTCAAGGTATTGCGATGTCCACAGCTGTCTTCTTGGTTTTCAATTCAGCTGGTGCACTTGTCGGTGCTGCAATAGCCGGTGGTATTTGGAATGAACTGCTGGTTAATAAATTGGACAAGTATTTACCTAAAGATGATAAAAAGATGGCTAATAAGATCTTTCAGAATATTAAACTAGCCATGTCCTACAGTAGAGGAACGGAGACTAGAACTGCAATCTCCTTAGCTTATAGAGAAACACAACAGACAATCGGGTGGGTTACATTGGGAATTATTGCTCCTATGCTCATCTTGATGTTCTTTCTTAGAGAAATCACATTGACAGATAAGAAGGATGTTTATGGTAGTGATGAAGATACCATTTCCGAGGACGAGTATATAGAGAAGAAGAGAAGTTTCAAGAATTTTCGAAAATTCTGAGCAATTGATCCTAAATTTATGCATTCCTTAAAAGCAAATTTGGCCTTATATACGGCGTTGTAGAATAGATTAGCAGTTTGCGGCTAATGGTTTCGTGACTACTGGTTTCTGCTATCTGTGTAACTGGAGCTACACAAATTCTTCGCGATCTCGTTTTACGGACTTCGGGAGCTATCGCCTGCGCCTGTTTTCTTTTGTGATAATAAAAAAGTGAACAAGGGTCCTATTCGAACAACAGATATAAACTTGACATTTCCTAAACCACTTCTTTTTTCACTTTTTGCTGGCAGAATCCCTTTTAAATATCATTCTCTATAGTGAACTCTTCTCAAAAGATAATAAAACATGGGTAAGGCTGCATCCAAATTATCGAAAGATGACCTGGCATCGCTAAAGAAGTCCACATACTTTGACCGCCGTGAACTACAACAGTGGTACAAAGGATTTCTGAGAGACTGTCCCTCTGGTCAACTTTCCAAAGCAGAGTTTGTGAAAGTATACAAGCAATTCTTCCCATTTGGAGATCCTACGGATTTCAGCAATTATGTATTTGACGTGTTTGATGCTGATAAGAGTGGATCAATCGATTTCAAAGAATTTATCTGTGCCCTCAGTGTGACATCTCGTGGTACTTTAGAAGAGAAATTGGTATGGGCTTTCCAACTATATGACTTGAATGATGATGGTAAGATCAGTTATGATGAAATGTTGGCAATTGTTAGTTCCATTTATAAGATGATTGGATCCATGGTGGAATTGAATGACGATGAAGCTACTCCTGAGCTGAGAGTTCAAAAGATTTTCAACCTGATGGATAAAGATAAGAATGGTGAAATTAGTCTAGATGAATTCAGAGAGGGTTCCAAAATCGATCCAAGCATCGTTAGTGCCTTGAACTTATACGACGGTTTGGTTTGAGCTCTAGTTTACCAAAGTTTAGATTCATATCCCTCTTGTATTATGTACTTTTTTATTTGGTTGGTTTCCTACTTCAGCTTTGTTTCTGCATCGTTATATATCCTACGACTAATAATTCTCACTGATAAATGTAGCTTTTTTCCGTATATCATAAAAATCATTAGCAAATACAAGGGCAGTTAATCCCCTTTCTCCTCTATTTAGACTCTTTCAGCAGTCCAAATAGCAGCTCTACAAGTAGCTTTGATAGCTTCAGTCAACAGCCAGTATGGAACAGCCTTCTCAGCATCATGTTCCACAGCAGTATCTAAATGTTCCAACTCATCGTCTCTAAATTCTCTAATTTGTTTAATTAATTGGCCAATTTCATTGGAAATAATGCCAGTCTTGACTTCTGTAGTATTATTATCCTGAGCCGGTATTTCAAATTTGTTCTTCAATATTCTAAGTTGATCATTATAATGACCTCCAATGACGGTTTCAACAGCGACGGTACAAGCCATAGCAGCTTCTTTACCTAATAAGGCGGTCCCAACACCCAACGAAAAGGCACCAACTTTCCATAATGGAGTAAGTAACGATGGTCTTACTCTTTTTTCAACTTGTAAATTGTTGAAAGTGTTATGGTGATGAATTTCTTGATCCCACATATGCTTTAACACAGGTCTTAATTTTGGGTCTTTTTTAGCAAGGATGAAATACTGGCCAGCATATATATAATTAGCGCCTAATTCACCAGCTTGATCAACACGAATCACACGATCCAAAAAGGCGTTCTGTGGTTCCGACAATGCATCGAATTTTAGATGTGATTGATCAGGTACTGGGTCTTCTTTCTTTGGTTTTTCGACAAGTTCCTCTTGCACTTGTGATCTCAGTTGAGACAAGGTGGAAAAATTTGCATGGGATGGCAGTCTCTTTACAAGAGTCTTGGTAGTATTCAAGGACATGTCTATATGAGTGAGATACCGTAGAAAACACCGCAATTGAATGTCTAAACACCTTATAAAAAATAGCTAATGTTCTCGATTAACGTCAAAAATCGTTTGACATTTTCATGTTTTAAAAAGTCGGAACTGAAATCTCTCAGGTCGGATCTAAATTTGCTATCGACCACCATCATCGGGTCAGAAATGTGTCAAAAGTTTGGCATATTGAAAGTATCAAGGCCTTGTTCTTCTCCATTAAGACTGATTTTTTGATTAAAGCGACATGTTTTGCAAGAAACTGGCATTTGATCTGACGTTTTTGAATAACTGAATCATTTCCATACCGATTTCAAAAGGTAATTCCTGTGTATCTCTTGAGTTTGTCACTGGCTTCCAGTCATTCATAGGAACTTTTAAATGTCTAACTTTACTGTTCAAGATATCCTTAACAAAGATCCACTGAACATTGAATTTGCCTTTCCATCTTTGGTCTAACCATATTGAGTTCTCATCTGTTTGCTGTTGCTCGTTATCCAACTCAGAGATCATCTCTGCTACCCCACAAAACTTACCAGAACCATTTACTGAGAAAAACAAGAAAATTCTTTCATTACTCTGTTTATTCTTGAATGCCCTATTCAATCTTTTATTTCCCAAATTAGTTGATGACCATACTTTGTGAAGGAAAGAGGATCTAACATCAGACTCATTGAAGGATTTGATGACAAAGAAGCGTGAACCGTGTGGAACGAAAACTGATTGTGGTGAAATAATCGCTAGTGTCGGATCTTCCCTAGGTGGGAGTCTGATATCTGATCTGGTGATGATGTTGTCACTGAAGGGAAACTCGCCAGTGTAGTAATTCGGGGAACCATTAAAGGATTGATTCTGATCTCTGTAGTTGTAAACTGGAGCCCAGTTGGAATAAATCAAATTAAAATTGGAATTGAATTCAAGAAGATGGGTCTTGTTTTTATTTGGCTCCTCTAGATCATCTATGAGCATCAGGTCAATATCACTAAGTCCTATTTCACGGAAGTCAGTCTCTTTGTCAAAATCGGAAGAAACAGATAAGCTGTCATCGCCAACAAGGTCATCAACTGCCTTGTGTATATCAAGGGGGAAAGTGTCTCCTAGAGCTTTCATTGGATCTCTTAACTCAAGAGGTAAAGGAAGGATATAATTAACAGCAAAGTTGGGAATTTCTCTTTTTATACGCCTGCTAAATTTGGACTTGGTTGTTAAAAAGTGAATCAATGATTATTTCCCAATCGGTCGTGGTGGAAGATTGCATAATTGAGCTGCTGTTGGTAACACGATCTACATATTATAATTTATCATGTATTGCTACGGATCAATTAGTTGAATCATTGATTATAATAGCCTTTTCACATATAATTATTAATTATATCAAGCTGATTATAAGTTCATACATATATGTGTTATGCTTAAATGTAAAGTCGAATGATGCCAATAAAATTCCCGAAAGAAGCCGCCGGATAATTATATCCGATATATATTATATAATTGTAATACGGTGCGGTTACCGTATTGTCTTAGTGCGAGTAACTAAGGTCTATGATCGATCCAAATAGGTACGAAGTGATAGCTTAATAAACGTTGTATTATAAGTATGTATTGAAGAGGATCTAAGTTCAGGGAAGAGCCTCTTAATATAGCCCTAGAAGATGACTCATCTAGTTAGGTGACTCATCTAGTACTCTTAATATAGTCCTAGAACGTGACTCACCTAGTTAGGAATAGAGTCTTCTAGTTAAGAATAGGATCTTTAGAATAGTATGCACTAAATAGGGAAAGGTTAGTAGCCCTAGTATGCCATACTATTACAATAATATATATATTACATGTTTTTACTCATTAATGACAACGAAATATCGTGGAATCAGTCATGATCGATCTGTAATTAGTCGATAATTCAGCAGAGTTAATTACCTGTTATTCTTATATATATATAGAGGGTCTTTATAAGTCAATATACATATTCGTCAATGGGAAAGAAATAACATATATTTGCTTCTCAATCATCTAAGTTACTTCTTTCCGGGCTTCTATCTCGCACTCTTTCTTCATCAGCTTTCGCTAGAGTTTCAGCATCATGTTTCTTGACTTCAACAAAAGCAAAGTCCAAGCTAAGTATCCTTCCCAAAAGTTCCTCTCCATTTGCCTCATTGACGGCTTTTCTTGCATCATCCAATGTTGTGAACTCGATAAATGCGTAACCTTTAACATAACCTGTTTGTCTATCCAAGTTCAAATGTAGGTTTTTTATATCACCATATTCAAGGAAAAAATCACTCAAGTCCTCTTCTGTCGCCTCTTCATGGATGTTGGATGCTATTATCACATAACCTTCTATGGATTTAGTTACTGGAAGGCCTTCTTTTGTGGCAGGATCTGAGGTGTTGTTAGTCTTTGACCTTGGTAGAAGATGAAGCTTATTGGAATCAAATTGGTGAAGAAAGGTCGTAAATGGATACCCCCATTGCATCAGTATTACATACAACTATCAACTTCCATTTCTTGTGAGAGGGAATTAGTCATTGTTTGACCAGGCATTTAATCGTTTGACCAGCAGAGATAAGTTAATTTTTCAATTCTCGATTGATTTTTGTTGACACAATCTTCTTTGTTTATGAGTTAACAGGGAAATAAAGATGGACTCAAAATATTGTGAGTTGATCCCAGTATTAGAGATCTTTCTTCGTTGTATATATGTATTTTGACAGCACTTTGAAGAAGAATAAACACAAATTGAAATCTCAGTTTAGGAGTAATCATTTCCTTAAATCGTCTCCATCTCTCTAATTTTCAAGACCGAGGAGGAAAAAAGAGACTTGAAATCACAAGCACTCTTAACGAAGGCTAATGTGGTACCTCAAGTGCACTTATAAAGATAAATCAGGTAAGTTAAAGTACACAAGTCAGCTTTTTTGGGTCAATGAGTATCGATACTGACTCTCCTAAAGGTAAGAAACACCTCCTTGATCGGCTTTTAACCACCAACAAATCCTACTCATTAGGTCGTTCCTCATCCAATGATATCGTGATTCATAAACTCAGTGTGAGCGCTGTTCAGCTACAATTTGAAATAGATGCCGCAGATTATCCACATGTATCTCCTTTATTGAAATTGAAGCCGGTAGGAAAGCTCACGACAATCAATGGCGAGACTTATGATTTGTCCAAGGTAAGTCCAGAAGAACGAGCAAACGGTGAATACATGAAATTCACCAAGAGCACATCTGCACAACTAGGAACATCAGGTATAACTATCAAATTTATCCATAAGTTTGTTCTATTGAAGCTAGGAAAAACAATGCCTGTTGATAAGGAAGCTTTAAAAACCTTGGGTATCATCTATAACACTGCTTTGTCCCCACACACTACACATGTTGTAGCCAATAATACAGATACAATAGCCTCATTAGCAGCTTTGGTCCAGCAAATACCCATCGTGTCATTAGATTTTGTTGATGCATTAATGGAGAGGAAAGAAAAGATGCTTAATCATTTTGAGGATAGTTTTCCTGATGTGGCGGCATATCTGATAGATAAAGCTTATCTACCCAACCCAGATCGTCGCACTCTGTTTAAGAACCTGTTATTTATCTTTGGTAATGAAACTCAATATGAGGATTTCAAAAAAATCTTGGAACTGGCCGGTGGCCAGACTTTATGCTATCAATTCACAGATTCTAGTTCTCCTCCTGACTTCCAAAATTTTGTCGAGTCGCATATAAATGATGGCATTAGACCTGTTCTAGTCAAGATTCAACCTCGTGAAGAATCATTATTGACGTCAATCGTGGAAAACTCAGAAGGTCCAGAGGTCCAATCGTTACGAATTATGGCTGATGCATCGAAACTTCTTGGTGTATTTGTCATCACCAATGAGGACCTGTTCACCTCTGTGAAAGAAATAGATACATCATTATTGTTGAAAGGGCGTCCTCAAATAGTGGAAAATGCACCTTTGAAACGAAAGAGAAGCAGAGTGAAGCAATTGGATAGTCTTGATTTCTTTGCTGGCGGTAGTAAAAGTGAACAGACACTGAAAGAGAATAATATTTCTGTAATTCCAGAGGAACTACAGGTGGAAGATTCATCCGACTTACAGGAACCACCAAAGAAAAAGAAGAGATCTAGAATCCAGAAATTAGATAATGAACTTTTGAACACAGAGTTTAAAGCATCAGTGCCAGAGTCAGACTTGCCCATTCAATTACCAGAATCTTCCGTCGATGTCCCCGAGGAAGAAGAAACAGGACTTCAAATACAGTCTTCCCAACCAGAGATCACCTCAAAAGAAAAAGAAAAAGAAGAACAGGAATCATCTGACACCTTAAAGGCATCTCGGAAGCCAAAACAATCCTTCACATCCACATTACTTCAAGCTAAAGAGGAAGCCAACACACGTATAAAGGAAGAACTTGGCCTTGATTCACAACTTGACAAAGAGTCAGTTGAATCATTGAAGGACCTTGCAATCGTTGAAGCAGTTTCTATCCCAATTCGAGAGCCTCGCCAGGCTCAAAGGGCAAAGAATTCTTGGGACCCCAAATGGGAGGGTCGTAAGAACTTCAAAATCTTTGTGAAAAATACCAAAGGTTCGAAAGATAACTTATTCCTACAGACTAGACAATTTGTGAATTTTATAGAGTTTGATCCAGCCCGAGATGCAAAAATGGCAAGAGATGAACAAATGATGATTGAAGAATTGGAGGCAAACAAGGAGTCTTCATTCAGTTTCAGAGACCCTGCTGTGACTAAAAAGCCACCCATGATCGAGAAAGATTCCGTACATGAAGGGTTGTTTGTTAGCACTGATGATGATTCAGAAGGTGAAGGTTTTAAATTCTCAAGAGCTGGTGGAATACATAATGATGATGGACTAGATATGAATTCCAAATCTGCGGAAATTGAGTCAAATAGTGTACCTGAGTTTAGAAGAAATATAGCACAAGAACCTAGAGAAGTGACAAAACAAATTAATGCTATTAATAATATTACAAACATTAGAACTGCAACTCCTTTAGTTGACGTTCATGATGATGACGATGAAGGCGATGATAATGATGATGATGTTCCACGGTTTAGGTTTCGAAGTTAAATCCAAACCCACACTTACCCATTCTTCGAAAGTAGTTTAAATGGTTCGTGTTGTCTCTTGTATATCTCATACCTGCGGCACAATTGGGGTCTGAACGGCCATGACATTGTAAAACGTTAGTGATTGAAGGGACAGGGTTCCCAGCTTCATTTATGAAGATTTCATTGGACGAATGAAAATACAAATCTCCAAATAAAATAGTATCAGCAACAGGCAACTTCACCACTGGATCATCTAAATGCGTGACTCTGACCAAATGTCTCTTCTCAAAGTCCACATTTCGCAAATTGAAAACTTCATCAATATATGAACTGAACAAACTATTACCAATCATGGGTTGTCCCATAGTCAAACATTTTACAACTCTATCTTTGAATATTCTTGATATTTTGATTGCAATTAACACAGAGACGGCTCCACCTAAAGAATGTCCCATCATCTGGATTTCATAATCTTCAAATCTCAGAATGGATTCTTCCAAGCTTTCTTTCAAAACCTTGTGTGTCTGTACTGCACTGCTCAAAAATCCCCTATGGACTTTGCAACCAATACAACCAGGGGAACGATATAGATCCATCTCTGCATTGATATCAACAATTGAATCCTTGAAACTTCGAGTACCTCTAAAGACCACAAGTATTTTTCGTAAATCATGATTGACAGCAATGTATCCAGAAGTTGCAAATCTGGAATCTGCTAGTATGAAATCATTTGTACTCCATTGGAAAATCAATTCCGTGTTGGGGAAATCTTGACAGGAGTTTTCACATTGAAAAGGTGGTCTGATTTTGGACATTGGTGATATACAATACCTCAGGGAGTATGTTAATAAAAGCAAGTCCAGTGTGTGTATCTGTCGAAGGGTAATACTTACGAAATGTCAATAAGATGTGCATAAGAAGACAAGTTTCGATATAGCTCTGGTGAAATGGGGAGGTTTGCTTCATTAGGGACCATAAATGAGCACGAGAGTCCCGTCAGGTATAAAATTATAAATGTAATGACAAACATCTCTCCTGTTAAGACCTTAATGTGTCTTGGTTTAATATAAAGCTTATCGAAAAAGCTCTTCTCGAGTGTCATTGTGATAATGTGATAATATTACATAATCATTTTTGACACAAAAAAAGAACCCTATTATGGCGAACCGGGTAAGTAATTCTGTCGTGGGAGCAACCAGTATAATTGCTGTACGTTTGCAAGATCTTCTAATGACAATACTGCGTGTTTTGAATTGATAGTGACTACCGTAATAAGGGAAGTAAAAGGGTATATTTCAAAAATGCTACACGCAAACTAATTGTAGAACTGTCAATCATTCAATTTAAAACAAATTGTTAGGCCGGTTTAACATTTCTTCCCAACACGTATTTAATCCCCGATATGGGCACTCGAGCATTGCCCAGTAAATTAAAACATGAAGAATGACTCGAACAGTTGACTGCAAAACAATTATCTTTGTACTAAGATCCTTCTTCTGATCAAGACAACTACTGAGATACCAAGAATGGCACCAATCTCCCAACAAGATGATTCCTTCGCTAAGCGTTATTACTACAATGGATATTACTACAACAACGGTAGTACAAGCAGATGGTGGATTCTCTTCCCTGTCCTTGCTTTTGCCATTCTTATACTTGCCATCATAGTTAGAAAACGTAATTTCCATAGAAGAAAACAAGGCATGCCTCCTTTACCATACACAGGGTTTACTACTTATCAGTTCACGGGATCGTCCCAACAAGGACCACAGCAGCAATCATTTCCACAAAATCAGTCTCAGCAAGGTCAACAAGATTATTATGGCAAAGAAAATAGCCAAGAGCCACCTCCAGATTACAACCAGTCTCAATATCAGAGACCTTATGATCCTAACACAGTAAACCAAACTTATGAAAGACCAGAAGGCCCGCCACCTGGGACTACCAACTATCCAAGCTATCCATCGAACGCTTATCAAAGAGCCTGAATTTTTGTTGTTATAGAGAGATACACTAACAACAGTTTTCTACTCGATCTTTACTTTTCCTTTAAAATTCTATGTGATCTTTCCTACTTTTAATTTCGAATATGTAGTGTTTTGTTGCTGTTGCTGCAATCTCTAATTGAAGTTCAAGCTAGCAGATAAGTTCAATCCCGGTTTAGCTTCATCCTGACTTCTTGTACTCAGTGGGAAGTTATATGACAAGTCCACAACAACGTTCTTACCTCTATAGACTAGACCAACACCAGTGGCAATAGCAGAATTGGTGATAAATTCACCGGATTTAATCACATTTGTAGCTTCTTTCAATGAGTTAAAATTGTAATTGTCACCAACATTGATGAAAGAATGAAGTCTTAATGGGATTGATGTTGGCACGTTAGGTAATTTAGAAAAAAGGGAGAAATTGGCCTTGAAGATAGAAGTACCACCAATGTAATCATGGCCATCTTTTAAACCAACAGAATGTGGACGGAATCCACGCAGAGAGTTGTTACCACCAAGGGTGAATCTATCAAATACATGAACCGAACCTTTACTTTGATCAAATATGGTGCCAACTTCTAAATCCACCGAACTAGTAAATATATTGTGCAAGAATGATTTAGAACTGTTGAGTTTGAACGATGTTTTATTGAACGTGCTTAATTCCAATTCCTTCCCATTCTGAGAATCCCTCTGGAAGAATTGATCCAAACTGTTGAACCCAGCAAATTCATTGGTAAAATCCAATAGGATACCATCAAGGACAAACTTCTCTAATAATTTTCTAGAATCATACTTATAATTACTCTGCAAGCCGATTTTGAAGTCATCACCAACATCAGAACGAATAGTATCGCTAGCACCATTAGCTACGTTAACACGTCTGTTAGTGATACTGATACCATTTGTCCAAATACCTGTACCATGAGGATGGAACAATGAGGATTGTAAACCTAAAAATGCACCGATTGAGTATTTACCATGTGAAGCATAATAGCCAGCATCGATGGCTGAGATAACAGGGTTGAAAAAGGCACGGACAGCAGGGAATGTTTCCAGTTGTTTCAATAGTGCCAAGTCCAGGATCTTGCTTGAGTGATTATGGGTTGGATCATGGGTGTATTTATAATTCAACAATAGAATACTCGCATTTTTAGCAAAATTCGGATTCAAGTATTGGACATTGGCACTTGCATTATAATCAGTTGTTGTAGAATAAGAACTGAAATGGAACAAGGGTAGTGAGTGTAAGTTAATTTTGGCCTCAACAGGAATTGGACTATTGATCTTTTGTTCACCTTTCAAGTTCACTGGGGGGAACGATGAATCTAAATCAACTCTTATCGATACATCCTTGAAAAGACCAGTATATAATAATTTCTTTTCAACAGCGACTAATTGATCTTTCAGTTCACCTAGTGATAAGGCAGTCTCTGATAACAATGGATCTACCAATGTGTTGTAGTAACCATCGGAGAAGTCACCACCAGTAATTGATAATTTGTTTAGAAGCAATGGCTGAGTCACATGTTGGTTCAAAAGTTCAAATTCACTATCAGCACGAAGCTTCTCGTTCAGTACGGTCATTATTGTTTATAGCGTAGTTTGGACTCTTCAAGTGCTCTCGAGGCTCTCCCCAATTAATCTTCATGACGAATGAAAATTTCGGAAATTGGAGGGTTCTTAAAAGACATCCAAACATCATATACAATAACCTAACAACCAACGGTAAACGTATACAATTAGCTTTACACTTGTACTTTACTCAAATCAATTATCTAACAGTTGGTATACTCTCTATAAGGTTCATTGAGGTGTCGTCCATCTCAGGAATGTAATATGGAAGTCCTGAAGTGCGTAGGTTTTATCCTCAAGATCATCACCTTGGACCAATCCAGTTTCATCAATTCTTTGCAGAACTTGTTCACCTTCTTCCACAAACCCATACTGGGCATAATACTCGGCTAAGTGATGTTCAGCAATCACAGTGCAGAATAAAAATGGAATCTTTTCCCTGATGGCTAATTCTTGTGTGAAGTTTATCAGAAATTTTCCAATACCTTTAACTTTAGACGTGAACCCTGTCAACTCTAAACCTTTAACGTTGTCCTTGATATGTGGTTTACCACCAATTGTACCCAATATATCAGCCTGATTTATTCCGTCGAATCTAAAGCCTTCGTCTGCCACGATAACGGAGACGTTGTCCAACTGTTTGGGATCATAGTCCTGAGTTTTGATTAGTACATAGATAAATGATTCTTTATTATGGAACCCTAAGTCTGAGACGAAAACACTGTCATTCTTGACTCTTTTCGACGTAATTATGTTGTACTTTTTGTTGAAGTTATAACCGTCATTGATGGTTTGGGTCAGAAATCTGATTAATGCGCCAGAGTTTGGCCTGTGTGATTCAAAGAGCGTGGCTTGCAATTTGTAAAGTATCAAAGGGGGTTTTGTCATCGCAGATCCTGACTATTAGAAACTGGTGTATTGGAGAAGTTGCTGTTGTGATAACTGGATCTGTTAAAACATTAATTGTCCGATGGCAGTTTTCTTGTTGATGTTTAATCCAATCATAACGGCAACAGAAGGGCCACAAGGAGCTCTTGTACTGCGGATTCTACAAAGACTGCGGTTGTCTGAGTATGAACGTATCTGAGTATTAGAATATATCTGAGTATTAGAATTCGCTGGATTATGTATTGACGACTATTTTGTGTCTTAAAATAGACCTGAGATCTACTTATAGTTTAAGCTTTTGAATCGGGCACTGATAAGAGTCACTATGGCAGGTCTACGTTTCAACTGAGATGACCGGTGAAGAAACTGTTCCCTCAAGGTTATATCCTCAAATGTGAGAAAGAACCAGTGCACAGTCTCTACATCAACAAAGACACTACTGGTCCTACCTAGTTTCGACTCTTTGCTAGTCACCTATTAGATCATAGAACAGGTTCGCGGAAATTAACACCCGTATAAAAATTTTCAAATAAAGAAACAACTTTCTCTTCTTATACATCTTCCCTTTCTTCACATATTTCTTCACTTTCGGATTACCAGCGCCCTCATTATTACCACCATATGAAGATTTTGGTGCAAAAATGGCCGAAAGGAGAACGACAAAGTTCCATTTATAATCTGGCCCATTGTTCTATAATTTATGGGTCTGGTTCGCTTGTGGAGGACATAACGTTCATTTATTGATTAAATAGAGCATTAGATATCAAATAAAGACACTGTTCGGAGCAGTTGTGTCTAATTCAGCATTGTCTGTGTCAAGTGTTGAGTTTTTTGACGATTTTGGATCACCATTCTTAGTTGTACTTGTTGGTGTCTCTTTGCGAAATAAGAGCTCATCAGACACTATCTGTAGTCTCTCCTCCTGGTTAGAAATGACAATTTCATTCTCATCAATGATCTCCTTGTACAAATTCTTATCCTCTTGCGACACTGGGAATTCCTCATCAGATTCCTCATCAGAATCGATTTCTAATTGACCTGTTTCCAGATATTTTGTTAATCTTGAATTGGTCTTTTTCAATTTAGCAATGGAGTTGGTTAACTCTGATTGAATCTTGTATAATTCATTGATATTGTCTATGGATTGAACTGTTAATGTGAATTCTTGGATCTGTACTGGTCTTTTGATATAACTTGAGGACATTTCTCTATTCCAATTTTGCTATTAGAAGCAATTGCTATTAAACAAAGAAATCAGGGGGGTTTCTCTTGCTCTTTTATACTTGTCATTTGAGAGCGCGTGAGTTTGGTTAGAGTTGCGTGAAGTGTCTGAATCAAATTGATGTTCTGATGAGTTCATGTAAGATTCTAAACTGTAGAAATAGATTAGTAAGGAACAGGATTGTAGAGGTGAAATGTTGTAACATGTTTATTGTAACATGTTTAAAATAACCAGCTATTGCTAGCTTTACACCATTTCTTGAATCTGTAATTGGGAACTAATAGCTCTCATCTTATATCCCATCATCCATGCTGCCCATATCATTCTCACTCGAATGAAACACCCAGACACCGCATGTTTTCTATATTGGCAGATTTGATCCGAGACGAAACCAAAACACACAGCTAATCGATAGCGACTACTTATGGGCGGTTACAAATGGTCATTTTAGATACAGACAAGATCAACGAAAGGATTAATACTCTTGAGGAGGAGCGTTTAAGGCTGCAGAAATTGGCTGAGGAGGAAATTACAGTTTCTGACACAAGAGTTGACGAATTGGCAAGTTTGTTGGAAGTTGCCATTAGAAATAATGATTTAAACACCATCGATGCTCTGATATTGGATTATGGCCCCATTCCAAACCTGTTGAAAGCGAAAGAGTTGATTCAGGATATAATCAGTAGAGAGGAAAGAGAAAAATTGATCAAGTTACAGAACGACATTGAGGAGAGACTCTACTCATTGAAAGAATTCGATTATGAACAGTTGAAGCTCATCAAGCATGAAATTGAGGATATAGAAGATCAGGAATTCAAGACATCATTACGGAAAGACTTGTTAGAGATTATAAGAACTCAGAAGCCAAAACTGTCATCACATTTCAAGGATTTATTATATGAAACTAATTGGTTGAATTCACCAATTCCAGATGCCACGCATACTGCATTCATAGATCTAATTAATTTACAGTCATTACTTCCATTTTCCACCGAACCCTTATGGGCTTTTGAGATCATATCAAAACAATTTGATATCAGTTTCAATTATCATTTCAATTCACAACAGGATACTAATAGGATCGATAAACCTGAACTTTTTTTCAACTTTTATCTTGCTTACATAGACAAGAATATTCTCAAGATCAATAAAATATGGTCACTTAATCGTACAAGTCTGAAGGATCGTTTTGCTCATTCAGAATTCATCACTGCCTCAATACTCGTTGTTCAAGATAAACTTAAACAATACCTTGCGGTGCTCAGATCCAACAATGAGGATAAAGACTCAATAGAACTATTGATCCATTTAATCCTAGAGACAATTCAATTTGATACAAAGTTAATTAATGATCATCAATACGATCCACAGAATGATGGATTATGGCCTGGTTTGTTCTCCATCTTCAAATATGATGATCTAGAAAAATGGTTAAGAAGAGAGATTCACTTGAACTTATCCCAATTTGACAGATTTGCCAATTCTACGAATGTGTTTGAGATTGATTACACATCTGTTGATCCTACGGAGTTGAAGCCAACAATAAGTGCCTTGAAGATTAAATATTTATTGGAAAACATCACCAAATGGTTCCAGCTGGTTTTCAACCCCAATTATGATAGTAATCAAGCCCTTATTAAGTTCAAACTCAAATTCTTCTCAAAAATCTACTTATCACTCCTGACGGCATACTTGCACCGTCTGTCAGATGGATATAATGCCTTCAACGACTTGTTCAAATCGAAAGCCAGCTCAGATATTGATATCAATGGGACTAATGGCATTGAGCGCATTTTCAAAATTTATTGTTCTACCAAGTATGTCTCTAATTCATTGAAATATTGGAATCAAGAGTTTATATTCATAGAATTGAATAACTTATTCATCCAGTTATCGAAATCATCATCACTGTCTTTATTTGATTCAATCATCAATGATTATTCGAAATTGGAATTAAAAACTTGGGAACTTTTGGAAAGATTTGTCACAAAGTCTCTGAAAACAAGTTTGAAATCTTATGAGTCCCTAAATACTTGGAGATACCTAACCACAGAACCACAACACATATCCTTAGAACTCTCAGGATTAATTGAGACTGTCAATGAATATACCCATTTCATCTCCAAGATCACCCCATCCCAAGATTTAATCATTTTGAAGAATCACATATCTGGAGCCTTGACATCTTTCGTTTTTTCTGACATCATCAAGTCAAATAGTTTCAGCCCACTAGGCGTGAGTCAATTAAAATTTGATGTTGAAAGAGTGTGGTCTTTGTTACATTTATCACGCCATTTCCCAGCGTTTTATAAGCTGGAAGAAGCTTTAAGACTGCTGAGCTTAACTCAACAGAATGTGGATGAGTTTACTAATCTCAGTCTCTCACAATATGCGAAACTTGGAGATTATTCTGCACTGAGAACAAGGGGATTTCAATGGTTAAGTAATTCCGATATTCTGGATATCTTATTACGTCTACATATTTAATAATTAATTGTATGTGTATGTAATGCAATATGTTATTAAATGTAGTTCAGTAACATCTTTAATAGTATGACGCGCCTTCAGCTAAAGCACCACTCAGGTCAACCTCATCATCTATAGATTGTGGTTTTGGCAAATGTGTTTGCCGTGAATTAATGTCTCCACCGTTCCACTTGGAGAAATTGTCCAGAATTTCATTAAAATTAGAAATTAACCCAGCTGGACCAACATCAAAGACTGAGTCTTCATATTTCTCATTAACCCAATGTTTCAATCGCTGATCAGTGCCTAAGTCCATCTCTACTTCCACATTCTTCTTGTCAGCTTCCCTTTCCATTTCAACGTTGACATCATCCGGTGTTGACTCTCTACTCTTTGTAGGACTTACTGCCTGACTGAAATGATTCTCAATCAAGTGATCAATTACTGGCCACCCGTAAGCATTAGCAAATCTTCTTCTAACAAATATGTTATTATGTGCATCAGGATCTAGTTTCACGAGGACTTTTCTCCAACTTAGACCTCTATGCCATGCTCTTGCAATTTCTTCTTCTAGGTCTTGATATTTCGCAATTGGATCCATCTTCTGTATGAAGTTTCTAGTCTTTGGCTTAGGATCAGGGATATCTGATTCTGAATAAACCTTATCATGAATAATCACAGATGGCCTAGATGATGGATTAGTGATGAATTTCTGAGGTGGCAATGGGGGTATTAAAACTGCAGTTGCCGATTCGATCATTGATGTCTTGGGAAATGACGAATTAGTATTTGGTGCCCAGAGTGATAATGCCTTTTGTAAAGGATTGATTAAAGACTGTGTTGTTTTCGTTATGAAGTCAGGTTTCTCAACAGCGGGGGATTCATTTGTTGCAATGTCTTTTGTATCAGCCTTTGCCGATGGTTCAATATCTGATTCACTGGTGATGGTATCCCAATCCAAGAATAACAATGAAGAGGTATATAAGGGGACAATACCATCATTAATAGCATTTGCATATAGCGTTCTATTCACAAATTTCTTTAAAATCTTATGACTTGGACCTAGTGGTAGTAATTTCAGCAACGGTTCTTCGCCATTGAGGCTTTGTAATCCTAAATCTTGTCCAGTTCTACCCACGATACCAAAGGCCAAAGCCGCAGAAACATAGGTGGGATTATCAGTGACAATACCAAGCATTGGGCTAGCTAGTGTGATGAAACTGATAGGCTCGACTTTTTGGAAGAACCAAGGATAGTTCACTTCAATATAAGCTAATGCAAATGTTTGGATTAGCCCACCCAGTGAGTGCCCGATGAATGATATTTTCCCTATATTGTCATTGTACAACTCTTTGACAACATATTCCGCCAATCGACTACCCAGGAATTTGACACCTTTTTCAGTTTTACACACATTTCCATGAAACCCTCTAACAATAAGGTTCTCCCCAGATTTAGTAGCAGCAGCATCAAGCTGATCCTTTATATAATGCATATCAGCACCTGTATTACCATGAAGGCCATGCGTGAGAATGACTAAGTGTGATTTGTTTCCTTTTGACTGTACAGGAAGGTTCCAAAGATCAGTTGTGTCAAGTCTATTAACAACAAGATTCTCACTAAAGCAGCCCATCTTCTCTGATTTGGCGAATTCTTTGTTCTCTGATATCAACAGCTCAAAACTTACTTCGGTAGTGGTACTGAATATGATTTGAGATTGTACATCAACAATCCAGACATATTGATCTTTAATCATGTGTAACGACAGTTCGGCACTGAAACTTTGGCCAGCTTGTAAGCTTGGTTCGAACGTCGGTATATCCGCAGTGACAAATGTTTGTTTGGAATGATGGTAGTCGTCGGGTCTCACATCAACATAGACAATATATGGACCTTTAAGAAATGCAGCTCTTAGGGCGATGTTGTCAGTGTTCCGTACTTTCAGGTAAAGCGAGGTCAACGGCTGTGAACTCTCCGATTTAACGGGTGTGTATTTGAGAATGAAACGTTGCAGTTCACCGGCTTTCAAGTTGTGGTGTGTCCTGTAGAGGAGCCCATTCTCTGGTACCATTGTTTGCTTTGGTGGAAAAAGTAGCGTTGGCGATGGGAGTTGTATTAGATGGAATCTTTCGAAGCCGAAACTATTTTTCAATCAAAGTTAAGAAGGTTTATGGTAATTGTTTCTCTGGAAATAAACTAGAATGATTTAATCCTTCAATGAGTGAGTAGGCTCAAATAAGATCAATGGGAATTACACAACTTAGTATTTCAATTGGCAACAGTGGTTCTATGATAGATATTGAGCACCGAACGAGCCACGAAAATTACCTCTTTAAGATAAGACAGAATACGGGTCCCGAATGATAACAGCTCAGAGAGTGAAGAGTTGTAGCTTGAGATATTACCCATCAGACTAGAACAGACTCACGATTATATTACTATAACGTTATAAATTAAAAACGAAATTAACATTAACAATAATATACAAACAAATGTAACTGTACAAATAACAATAAAGGAAAAAAAAATCATCACAAGTATGGCATCCATAACGGATCAGAAGCAGCTAAATTCTTCGGATTAACTGCTTGCTGAATTAAGTCAAGAATATGCTGGGTAGTGACAGTAGTTGAGTTGTTAGTGATGCACAACTGTTGAACCTTCTTGGAGATCAGATCAACATTTACACGAACAATATCTCTCAGATGAGGTTCTTCAGCTGATGGACGATGTTGTTGAGTAAACCAAGAAATGGTTTCATCACGCACAAATAATGGCAAGTAGGTGTTCAATTCAGACTCCGGTTCAGTGAAAGCTTTGGCAATACATAAGATATGAACAGATAGAATACCTTCCAGACCAGCCTCGCCAATCAATTGTTGAATATTTGGAGTTAATCTAAACGGAACACTCTCAGAATTGAAGAAAATAGGAGCAGCACGTTGAGCAGAAACATCTAAACCAGTGTTGGCAAAGAAGTTGGTATTGGTTTTAGAGCTAGCAATCTTAGATGGCAACATTTCAAAGGTAGTGACGGCACCATTCTTCTCATTGATACTAATTTTGTGTGGCTGACGACTGTTGATAGACATCATATAAGTCATGAAGATAAATGAGGCATATTGCGATGTAAACTGTTTACGGAATAACCAGAAATCCTCAAACTCTGGATACAATCCAGTGAAGTGTTTCTTCACAACATCATTTGGTACAATCAACGATTGAATTGAACTCAAGATCTCAACTCTGATGCTGATTATATCTGGTTTTGGCAGGTGAGGATCAAAGGCAGCCCTTAGTTTCTCATTGTAATACAACAGTGGCTCATCACGACTGAGCTTGTTGGTTTTGCAGTAGCTCTCATAAATCTCTTGTAATGAGGTCACTGAGGAGGTATCATTCATGAGTCTAATATGTGGTGATAATGGAACTGCAATAGGCAGTGTCAATTGAATATTACGACGACGGGTCTGCACTTTTCTTGACAAAGTATCATTCAAGATACGATACAACTGGAATATTCTCTCTTCGCGTCTGCAATGACGAGCAGCTGGAAATTGAACAGCAAACTGATGTAGACTACCATCATGACCACGGATCTTGATACGTCTGTAACAGGCATGAGTACCTCTTATGAGTTCAAGTGTTGGTAAGAAACGTTCAATCTTGATGAAGTGAGTATTGTTATCTTTATTTAATAGATACTGACCAGGAACCTCAATCTCCTCAAATTTCTGGTGATGGAATTCACTCAGGTGTGGACAAACGCTTTCCAAATTCACACTGGAGAATCTACGGTCCAATTTATCCTCTAAACGATCTCTCCATTTTCTCAACTTGATGATATAAGATTCCAAGTTTGGTTTTGAGGAAATGAAATCTTTATCAAACTCAGCTCTGATGTGTTTAGGTAGAATGGTATCAGCGAATCTGGAGATATTGGCTTCAGTGGTTGCAGGAAGTTTTGCATCTTCTCTTGGATTTGGGAGACGGTTTGAATATTGGATACCATCATTTAGAAGAGCAACGACCAGTCTATATGCATCTTCATCAGCACTGCTTTTGAACCTATGGTTAATTTGATCCACCAATGATTCCAATGACAATGCCAATAACGGATAAGCAGTTTTCAAGATACCCATAATCTCTTCAACGTATTCCCATGGTTGACGATTAGCGCCTTGTGAAGCGGAGCGAGAGCTAGCATCGACATTTGGTTGCTGTTGTAATGGAGGGGATTGTTGTTGGGCTGTTGGTTGTGGTGAAACCAGTGATGAGTTGGAAACTTGTGATTGATTTTGTTGTGGAGTACCTTGCGATGATTGGGTTTGGTTCTGACCCTGCCCATTCTGGCGATTGGCAACAGCCATAGCTTGTCTTTGAATGACGGCAAAGTCTTCTTTGGTCGTGCGCAACTGGAAATGCAAGGCCTGTGGATAGGTCTTAGCTATTCTAATCAAGATTTGACGAACGAGTTTAGCTTCTTTGTGAGATAATGACGTCAATAACTGCGGAATAAATGTGATCCAATACCAGACTGGGACTTCACCTCTATAAGATTCAAAGGCAGACGACAAGGAGCCAGAAGTATCATCCAGACTGATCAGCCATAGAATACGACATAGTAATGCCCTAGCTTTACCATTCTTATACAAACCAGCCGCCTGTAGGTAACAACTGATGGCATTATTGGCATAAACCATCTCATTTGGTGACTCCCTCAGACGACGATCGTTAAAGTGACCCCATTCAGCCCAAGCCTTTGCCAAATTTAGATCAATCTGAACAGCAGTAGCGAATGCCTGATTAGCTTCATCTTGTGCCTTAAGCTTAGCCAAGAACATACCTTTCAAAGTAAAGAATTCAGCCTTTTGCTGGGTAGCAAAGTAGACCAAATTTGTGTTACTAATAACATCAAGACCAGTATTTAATTCATTGACATTTTGATAGTGACATTTAGCCTGTTCTCTCAATTTCAAGAATGCTTCTTGAATTTCAATGTTTGGCAAAGTGTAAATCTTGGTCAACTGGCTGATACAGACATCTGGCATGTTATGTTTACGTGCAACATGAGCAAATCTGTTAATAACCCAGGCAATTTCATGATAACCACGATAAGCATAGCTGTTGGCATTACTGTTGCCATTTTGCTGCTGCAGAGCAGGAATAAATGGCATGTAAACCTTGTTGATGACACCAAATGCATGCTGACGCCATGTAACCAAATCATTCCAAATATTGATGTCATCCCAGACATTTGGCAGACGTTCACGCCATGCTTGTAACACTCTCTTTAATTCTTGAGACTTGTTGTCCAAGTTTTGGGCATTTGTAGTCAACAACGAGCCATAAACCTGCGAAGCTTCCATGAATTCAACGTACTGCTGGAAAGTGTGTAACAATGGAATATGAGCATTGACTGCTCTCCTTGGTAATGCATGCCATTTGCGCAAAGCCAATTGAATACCTTCATCACATAATTTAGATAACCCTTGAAGAGTTTCTTTCTGTTGAGCATATCCTTGTAGACATAAGAATGTCTCAAAGACTTGACGACGAGGAGTAGGAACATCCATAACGGTCTTGACTGATTGTTCTAACGGTTCTTTATCAGCAGTCCAATCAGCCACTCTCCAACCACATTCCAGCAGCAAGTCTGTGAAGCCTTCATGTTTAGCTAATTCTGTTAAGATATCCCAGTGCTGTAACTTCTCAGCACACAGAATCCAATTGTCCTCCCATAACGAGTATTCAGATTCACCATAAGGCAAAACACCACTACGGGCTTTGATCTGAGCAGCTTCATATAGTTGTAGGGCTTTATCCCATAGACCAATTTGTTCATATGACAAGGCAGCATTGGTTTCTAAATATTTGGCACGTCTTCTCCATTGACCATAGAACATATCTTCCTCCTGAAGAGTGGCGTACACTTCAATTAAAGCATCCTGATTAGTTTCACGAACAGCTGCGTTTTCCACGAAGGGCTGTTCTTCAATTGATTCTAAGATCTTGATGGATGGGTACCAAGATTCAAAACTGTATCCCAAGTACTTGATCAAATGAGGTGGTAATTGCAGATCAGGACATCTACCAATACCTTCAAGTAATGACTGGATAACATTAGGACGAGTGTCAGCTTGACGTGTGTGATAATCTTTTGACAGTAATGAGACAAGTGACTCTTTAAAATTCTGTTTTTCACGACGACCAATCGAAGAATAGGCAACAGGGAACAAGTTGACCCATGTCTTGTGAACGATTTCAGGGCTCTTGTAGAACAGAGTTGTTAATGGTTCCAATAAATCTTTGGCACTGACTTCATTCACCTGACTTAGGAATTTGGCTTGTCTTTCAACAACTGGCCTTGAATCATCACTTTCCATTGGATCATCATCAGACTGATCGCCAATAATTAAATTGAGTTGATTCAAATCTGCAAACTGGTAAGAGCCATCAAGCTTTAGCTTGTAATCACCATCAAAAGCACCATATATCAACTGAATGGCCTGGTTTAGCCATCTGTAATCAGCAAGATATTCCCAATTTTGTTCTCTAATGACGTAATATAATCTCTTGTTAATGTCCTTCTCTAAACTATCATTTAGGATGGACATCAATCGAGTACGAATATTCACATCTGCTAAACGAGTACCGGCAAGGAATGGCTGTTCCATTCTAACTGTTAATTCAGTACATGCCATTGACTTATCTTCAAAGATATCCACAATAATTTGATAGAATTCCTTCGACAAAGTCAATTCACCTCTCACTTCAAAGACTAACATTTTGACTAGGATAGCAGCTTTTTCCTTAGCAGTAGGGAACAGATCAGTAGTTGAAAACACCCAGCTTCTAACAATGCTTATAATGTTTTCGAGTAGACGGATATCCAGGGAGCGGTCAATTAATTGAGCCAACAATGTTAAAAAGATCCGACGTTGGTCACTTAAAGTGGAGATTCTCATTGATGAAATGTATAGAATTTTCTCTAGCAATTTGGTGGTCATCTTGGATTCAAACTCAGCTTGTGGCGTGCTTGTATCAGTCTGGGAGATTGAAATATGATCTTTGCATATTTTAGCAAACGTTCTAATAATGCTTTGGATCAATGGATCTAGAATCTTTGGATAATGATTTGCCAAGGTCCATGCCAATGTGACACCAGCAGCAACAGAGTTGGTATTCTGTAGATCGTCAGCCACAATAGTACCTAGAAGGTTCAAGAAGGTTTTGACATCGTCACTCTGAGATTTCTCATCAGCACCACATTGAATGTTAATTGATTTCAAGACGATTCTCAAGACACGTTGCAAGACTTCCTGAACGTCATGGTTATCAGAGTGTAAACACTTATCCAATAAGGTTTGAATAAAAGCAATGTTTTCAACAATCCATTCAGATGTTTTACCTTCAAGAGCGATTGTTAAAACATCTAGAGCATTTAAGCAATAGCCCAATAGATTTGCACTTGAAAGATCAGCTTGGATTAGGAATTTCTCAAAGAATTGAAGTTTGACAGTGACTTCAGACCAGAAACCTGGACTCAACAATTTGTACAAGATGTGAAGAGCTTTTTGGCCAAGCTCATTTTCAGAGGCCCTTTGAGAACTGACACAAATGAATCGGATTAAGAAAGTGATACAAGCTTCACGCTGAACAAATGGAACAGTATAACTCTTTGGAGTAGTAATATCAGAGCCAGAAATTTCAGGAGAAGCAGCATTCTCTTCAACCAATAACTTATCTTCCTCTTTTTCAGTCACAGTTGATGAAGTAACAGTAGAAGAATCACCAATTTGATCAGTACTAGCTTCTTCTTTAGCCTTGATTTCCCAATTCAAAATCAACTCAGCCAAATCAATGGCTAGCAACTGATTCTCAATAGCAGGGTTTGCCATACTGGTTAATTTACCCATGTATGTGATGATGTTCGGAATAAAATGATCTCGAGCAATGTAGAAGATATCAGAATGGTGAATTAGGAACTGATAAACAGTCAGGTTCTGGACTGTGTTATTCTCAGATAACACACGTCTAACCCATTTGATCCAGCCAGTAGATGAACCACTAGGGCCCATACGTTGTGACATGACTGGTGCCAATAAATCTAAAGCTTGCCTGATCAAGAATCTAGAATCAGCAGAATGCATTCTCAATAGAGCAACAAACACTTGAGTAACGATCTTAACAGGCGTGTCATAGACCGAAATAAAGTACGAAGTGACGACATAAGCAGCCTGCTTAGCGAGTACATCATCCAACTTGATAAAGTTCCAACTGAATTTGATAACATCTTTACGTAGATCAGCAGTTGCATTTGGAGCATACTTGATCAACAACGCAGATAGTTGTAGTAATTCAAATCTCAAGTTATCAACAGAACCAGCAGTGTGGTTAGTGATTAACTCATTGTTAGCTCTCCAAACTCTGCTATGAATCAAATCTAGCCACGATGGAATCTTATTACCAACTTTAGCTGCCAAAGAATCCAAGGTTCCAGCAGTCAAACTCTCGCTGACAAGGATAGCATTGGTGATGTTCTTCAAGATGAAAATCTTAGACTTTAATGACTTGTTCTCAGTTGCAAAAATGATTGACTTACATAAGAACTCTTGACGTAATTCAACACTGCCAGATGTAACAATCTTTTCAAACACAAAGTCTTCCAAATCAGATGAAATTGGGATATCAAGTGATGATAACAAATCAATGAAACCCAAAATCACACTAGTATCTTTGGCGTTTCTTTCAAACATATTTACAAACAAACGTTGCAACTTCTCAATACCTTGTCTAATGCAGAAGTGGATCGGTGAAGTCAACGGAGCTGATCTTTCAATATCAGTAATTTCTTTAGATAGTGAAGAAACATCCAGTAAGATTCGCTTGTTGCTAACCAACCACTCCGGATCACATTCAGCCAAACTCTTGATCAAGTCAATAAAATTGGCAAATTTGATGGACTTGTTTTCCGACTGAGTTTCTGAAGTAACACTGCTGTAGAAAATACCAATGTTTTCTCTCATTACTTTTCTCAAATCTTCACATTCTTTCAAACCGACAAAGTAGGATAACTTAGAACCCATCTTTCTTAGTTGAAATTGTTGAGTAAAGAACTGTAAAGTTTCATTGGGGAAACGATTCAAGAACTTTGCAATTGGCTCACGGAACGGTGAACCCTGTTTACGACGTAAATTGTCTTCCAAGTAGTTTAAAGTTTTGATCAGCTCTTCCATAAAAGTGTATGCCTTTGGCGGCAAGAGATGGAAAATGTTTAGGATGGCAACAATGATCTTCACTGTTGGATTATGTTCCAACTCCTCCGAAGCAATTGAATGAAGAACAGTAGGTTGTGCCCAAGCCATCAAATGGTCTAGTAACTTTCTACCAATTTCAACCTTGAAGTAAGTTATCAAAAGCTCCAGCAAACGTGCTAAAGCTTCAAGGCCAGAAACAGTCAACTTCTTGTGATCAGATAGATTCATTAACATTGGGCGCAAACCATTTTGCAGCAGTTCCTTTGGCAATTTAGCATTCTGTGATAAGACCTGCTGTAAACCAAGGTGTGAGGCATTAATGATCTCTGTAGACTTAGCACATAGCGTTTTGAAGAACACAGCCAGAATTCTTATTCTAGTATGACCTTGTTGAGATGAAGTGAATTCCGGCTTGGTTAAAGCCAATGATAGCAACTTGATGCAAACAACCCTTAGCTTAACTAGTTGTTCAGCAGTCTTGTGTTCAGATACTTTATGAGAGCTGGTCAATGATTCATCTTCAGCATCAACCAACGTTAGAGCTTCCATCAACAATCTGTTTAGTTCATCATTGAAGGTCAAGAAGGAGTTCTCAAGGCCCAAACAGAAAGTAATAGCTTCAATGTTACCGATTTGCATTGGAAACGGCAAAGCTCTTAGAGGTTTGCCAAAGATTGGAGTCAACAAAATACCTTTGCATTTCTCAACCATCATAGATATTGGCACTTTCGTGGTTTCTGACAACACTTTCAACGCTTCCTGAGATGTTTCCCTAACCACAGAGTTTGCGTTGCTTAAATCATAGACAAGAGCTCCAACAATAGTCTGGAATGGCTTTTCAGCTACATCAGCCTCGGTAATATACTTGTTAGCTTCGACAAGAACATGCAAAATCAGAGTTTTAGCATTCTCACAGATTTCTTGAGGAGCTTCAGGATTCGTATCTCTCAAAACATAGAACATAGCGTGGATGAATTCAAATTGTCGTGGTCTAAACCAATCAATTGGAATATCTAGTCCTTGAACCATAGTCTTTAGACCCAGAGTACTAGCTAATTTATTGTAATAAGCTTCATCATAACTTGAGTGAACAAATGAGTTGAAAAATGATCTCAAAACTGGAAATTCAAGGGCTTTTTCTTTAGAACCAAAGATAGAAACAGCTGTCTCGAAGACAACCTTGATAGATTTTATACCAGCTTCTCTAACATCAATAAAATGGGAGCTCAAGGCATAAATAATAGAGTCAAACATGATACGTTCTGAAATGACAACTTTACCTTCGTTATCATTAACCAAAAAAGGCCTTTGATTTTTGATCTTCTCAGCAAGGACCTTACCAACACCAAGTAGAGTTAAATGTTGAGTGATATTCACAATCAACTCGGTTGCTTCATTTTTCAACTCTGGAATAGAAATTGCATAGAAAACAGATTTGAATAACCGCAAGACCAGATCCTGTTCACGATTTAACTGACGCTTGTTCACAATCTTTTCATCATCAATATGCAGTTTTTCAACATCAATACTTTCTTGACCAATAAGCTTAACAGCATTGGTCAGAGATGAAGAGTAGTTTAGTGGGATCTTTGAAGTTGAAATAAATAGCAAGAAAGTCTTTGAGATGTATTTAAAAGCACTTACACGATAATGGTTCTCGGCGGTAATATCTTCAAGAATTTCAACAGATTCTTCAATACCAACAGTGATAGATAAGTTTGCATTTTCATCAGGCAAACCTTCAATCTTGAATGTCGCATTGATATCTTGATCTAGACTTGATTTCACTCTCAAATCTTGATGAGGCTTGATAAAACGACGATTTCTACCGCCTAATTTACCCAAGATTCTGAACGTTGTATGTGAATGTTGATGATGATACGGCAATGGCTTCAAATGCTTCCATAATGCTTCCATAACTTCATCAATGACTGGTTCAATGATTGGATCAAAGTATTCAGCAGTTAAGTTATCAACACACAGCTCTAGAGTTCTCAAACCTTGACTTACAAGTTCTTGGGAACTGTTCAATGCTAGTACTAATGGTCTCATCAAATAATTCAAATGTGGAACCAAGACACTTAGACGAACAGGAACAGTCAAACATAACTCAACGTATATGTCACGCTCTTGTGGGCGACGAGCGTTAACAATCATTCTGTTTAAAGACTCAAGTAATACTTGCAGCAATGGCATGATTTCTTTGTACAAATTCTCAAAGCGACCACCACCAATACTTCTAAATAAGGTCCTGATCAGATGGAAATAAGCAATTGGTTCTTTTGAAGTTGTCTTCAATTTCAAAGATTTCAAGATCAAGTCATTCAAATGAGGTAATATAACCTTTTCATTTAGGGCAGGGAATAGGTTGACTGACATGAAGCACAGCTTGAAAAGACGAATCAAAATGTTTGTCTTGATAATATCTGATGAACCCAATTGATCAAGTCTTTCTTTCAAGAATGAAATCAGTAGGCCTGAGAAGTTTGGTGACGTATTCTCGTTAGCTAAAAAGAACTGGGGAATGTGCAATAAAGCTGAGTCTCTTAGCATGGCATCATATAAAAATGAGATTTCAGCCTGCACAATTTCGTTGAATGTGGCAGGATCAATATGAATAAAGATGATGGCAAAATTTTCCATCAGATCCTTTTCCTCCTTTGAGGAACTAACTGGGAGCGATGGGCCAGTAAATTCCAACGTTTTCTTATCTGGTTTTGGTTGTTGCTTGCTAGTTGAAAAAAATCTCATACCAGAAATACATTCTCTGAACAAATCACGAAGAACAGTGACTTCCTCGTTGGAGAAACCTCGGGCTAAGTCATTCCATTTTTGGTTAGCAGCCTCATTCTGCGACGGAGGTGGTTGTGGATTGAAGTTTTTCAAACCATAACTGATAGTCTTCAAGAATTGGAGTAAGGTTCTGAATAAATAACGAGCATCCTTCAATGGATCAGAGGTTGAATTTGGAGATATCAAGATCGGAATTTCTCTTTGAATGTCAAACACATCAAATTTTTGAGTCTTCTTATTTAGATCATCTTTGTTTTCACCATCGTCCTTCTCATCTTCTTCAATCATACTGACATCGCCATCCTGATCCTTTTCAACCGTCTCTTGTTCTGGTTCTTGGTGTTTAAACTTCTTGACGTGCTCCAAGAATTTGTTTATTTCATCATCGGCATCAAACTGGCTAGGATGATCCTGTTTGAAAGTCTCTAAGTTCTTCTTCTCTTTCGCAACACGCTTTTCATCTAGCTGGTCGTGATGTTTCATGATGTTACCATATTGTCTGTTCAAAGCCTTAAAACGTTTCGTGAAAGCATCCATGATTAGCATAAAGAGTTGTCTACCTTCAGATTTAGAGTTCAAACGCATGATACGTTCAACTAAATTCAGGAGCAACTTTGCACTCATAATCTGAACAGTCAAAGCCAGAGTACTATCTTGTAAATGCTTGCAATACATGGTGATGGTCTGCAAAATCTTTTCTGTTGACAGTTCGTTTCTGACGTTGTGAACAAAATCAGCGACAATACTGTAAGCCAAAGGTCGAAGTGTTTCATGAGCTGTTAAACCATCACCAATCAATACCCTTTCGTCAAACAACAAGTCAAGCTTTGGAATAAACATGTTTCTGAACGGAGTGGTCAAGATATGTCTAGTAGCATGCAACAGTTCCTTTCTGGCAGCAGACAGTTCACTTGGACAATCTTGCAATAACCTTAAAATCAAGTCGGGTATTATTTCTGTGTATTTCTTCAACAATGTTTGAGAGTAACCACGAATAAAGATGTACGCTAAGAAGGAAGCAGCTTTGACTTGACCCAAGATGAAATCACCATAAGCAGCCCTGTTCTTGATAGCAGGAGTCAGGGAGGTTAATTTCAAACCTTTCTCTTCGGCTAACCTCCTGGCTTCCTTCTGTTGAGGAACCTCTAACTGAAGAATACTAACAATATGTGGGATAAAGTCTGGTAATGACGTAGTGACTAACTGTTTATAAGACGAAGTTAATGTAACCATTGTGATAGGACATTCTGCAATAGTTTTGAACGAGTACATTGACTTTGCAAGTTGCTTCGCTTCTTCATTGTTAGGTAATGATGGTGATGATGGACTTGGAGAATGGAATGTGTTGGTGGCAGAAGTTGTAATCTGCTGGTTGTTGACAAAAGTGTCCTTGACTAATGGTTCAGTGTTCTTGTACATCTCCACTATGATCTGAATGAAAGAATCTGCTTTCTCAGCAAGAATAGTCTTGTAAGACTTGAACAAACTTGTAAGAATCTTCAGGCATAAAACACCATTCTCTTCATTCTCTGTGTATAGTAATTTCTGTAGTGTATTGTTAATTTCAATTGTATATGTTTGGAAAGTTTCATTCATTTGAGAACGATGTAGAACCTCTAAGATTGAGTTTCTTAACTTGTGTTCTGGGGAAAGACTTGAGAAGCTTATTGGAACCGAGTTCAACAATTCAATGTAAATAGGGATGAATTGCGATAAATAATGTTCGTACTCAGTAGGACCAGTGAAAGCTTCAATCATATCAGACAGTTCAGATAGAACTGAGTGTTTTGTTTTGTAATCGACATTATCCTTTAGCCGTTGGGCAAATGTATCAATCTGAGCAGTGTATGACATCCTTGGATGCTAATTGAAAGTTGTGATTAACTAACAAAAGACAATTTGACACGTACTTTATACTGTTTTGATTTCAATAAAGAAAAATCTCCAGGAGTTTTAATTAATGAAATAGAACCCACAGGATGGCGGAAAAGTGGGGAACAAAGTTAAAGCTAAAGCCCAAGCTGAGTGACGAATATGCCTGGTCTTTGGTTCAGCTGGATTCAAACAGTTAACTTAGTGGAATAAAGAAGAGATCTTTCTTATTTTGCGTTGCACTTAATTTCCAAGATTTCAGACTTGTCTTCCACCAAGGAAAAATAAAAAAAAACTAGCGGATCTGGAAAATGCTCGCGACATCAAAAATCTCGTGACTTTCACGTGATGCGTTTCAAAAATTTCCGAAAAAGGAAAGTTACCATTTTTGTGTCTTTGTGTTGACTGTTGACAGCCTTTTGGTGAGCACTTGAGAAGGTGTCAAATCACTACGGTAAAACCCACAAGCAAGGGTTAATGCCAAGGACGAATGAAGTTGCATGTGATTCAACTAAACCATTTGTCGGCCATCATTGACCGATAAAAAATCGGAAGAAAATTTTCATGCAATTGTCGATTGTTTTTGTAGACAGGACAGCTGTAACTTGTCACTGTCAGTCCGCTGATATTTGACATAGCCGAATAATATTATGCACTTGTAGCAACAAGCAAAGGAGATAAGACTCAAATATGAGATGTTCAACGGCGCACATCTTTAACAGACGTCCAGAAGACGAGGAAATCATGGTGAAACCCGCAGCATCTCAAATAAAATGGTTATATTCTCAGTTCTATAACTGTATTCTTTCTGACCCGGGAACGACGCTGTTCTCACACATTTATCAACAGCATTAAGTAGGCTCATCGTCAACGACCTGCAGCATAGCCCAATGTTCTTGTGTATCTATCTCGCAGATGAGACTCCAATATGAGCCAAGGATTCACGGGCCTGTGAAATAATCCCAAATAGGCTGTATTTCCTCAAAGACAAGAATGACCCAATTATGACGTATTCTCAACCTCAAAGTATAAATAGTGTGATTGAACCTCCTCCGCAGATCAACAAGCCCGAGTCCTTGTGCTTAAATCTGTAATCAATATCCATCACAATGTCCAACATCGAACCAGATATCAATTCAAGTGCAAAGTCTCCTATTTATGAAGATGCCTTCAATTCACAACAAGTTCAGCATCCAGTTAGAAATTTCATCAGACGTGAGCCAGACGCTATCAAACAATTGAAGTTTGAGAAAATATATGAGACTAAACCACAAGGTAGTTATCAATCCCTGGTGAACTCATTTGGGTCTTTCTTTGGGGTGTTGGGTATGGTTCCATGTTGTTGTTTTTCAAATCCATATCATGATGTCCAACAGGGTGAAGTTGGGTTGATTACTAGATTTGGTGAGTTGGCTAGAGTCGTTGATCCAGGTTCTGCATATGTCAATATCTTTAGTGAGGAATTGTATTCCGTTAGTATCAAGACTGAGGTTCAAGAGATCCCAGAACAAGCATGCTTAACAAAGGATAATGTTATCGTTTATTTAAAGTCTGTTATTTATTACAATATTGTTGATCCTCAAAAAGCCGTGTTTGGTATTAGCGATATTCATAATGCTGTTTCTGAAAGAACCCAAACTACATTAAGAGATGTTGTTGGCGCTCGTGTCTTACAAGATGTAATTGAACGTCGTGAAGAAATTGCTGAAGCAATTCAGTCAATCATAACGGACACAGCTGCTGATTGGGGTGTTCGCGTCGAATCTATTCTCATTAAAGATTTGAAATTGAGTCCTGAAATCACACAGGCTTTATCACAAGCTGCTCAAGCTAAAAGAATCGGTGAAGGGAAAGTTATTCAATCCAAATCTGAAGTGGAAGCTGCTAAATTGATGAGAGAAGCCGCTGATATATTGAGTTCTAAACCTGCTATTCAAATTAGATATTTGGATGCCATGATTAATATGGCAAAAACTGCCAACTCAAAGGTTATCTTTATGCCTACATCAGTTGATATCGACGCTAGTGCTGAGGACATTGTTAGTGATTCTAATAAAGCTAGAGCTGGTTCGTCCAAACAGATGGATATCGCCTCTTTCGCAGATAATGCCGCGTTACAAGAAGCTTATAAGGATGACATCCCACGTTTCAAACCAAGGGAGGAATTTCCAAGTGCTTTGAACCAATGATCGTCTGATTTGTGTCTGAATTGATTTTAATATTTAGTGTAATAATAGTATACTTTATGCGATACGAAGTATAGTGCAAATGCTTAGTGTTTTTTTTTTGTCATCTAGGTTGGTGGGCTAAAGATGCTAGCTTTTTTCATGAACCTTATATAATTGATTAAATTTATAATGAATGTAATGAACTGTACTTCTTGAGTCATTCAATTGTAACAATAATCCTTATAGCACCTCTCGCAAAACTTTGGCGACTCCGGCATATTGATCGAGCTGAAATTCCTCTCCCTCCTATCAAACGCTCTCTTGATAAGGATACAACCGACACATTTGTAATAGTCCTCATCCACCGTGGAATTAGCATACGTGACAATACTATATGCATTCTCCATCATTCCAGAGACTTCATCATAATCATATGTTAATTTGAAAGTTGACGTGTTTGCACGGTAGGAGTATTCAGAATTACCAAAATACCCAATGATTGGTGGTAAGTAATCCTGTGGGGTGTCTTCATATGAAGAGCCTTGAGGTCTTGTGGAGTATAAATCCAAATGGCAACCGAAGAAAGTAGGTTTTGAATTCAATTGTTTGGAAAGGAAAATATCAGGTGCTGGAATATTTGGGAATTTGTTGATGATTTTAACTTCACCATTAATCTTAACCTTCACGCCCTTTTGACATGAATTATTGAACCTCGATGCCGAATTGGCAATGATTGTACCATTAGGCCAACCTCTATAGTCAGATGTTGAATCAAATGAAAAAATAACGTCCAATCCACGGTTTTTATGTAATAATGGCACAAATGGAATATTCTGACCATCTTCACCACCATCAACCATGTATAGATTCTTAGAATTGAACACTTCTTCTTGTTTGGCATTTGATGATATGAGTTGATAGAACGGGTTTGGTGTATATAATGCATAATCTGGATGCTTCTTGGGATTTTCAACGCCATCTTGTAAAGAAGTGATACCAAAAGTGTTTAGAACAGCTTTGATTGCTCGATTGTTATTTCTGGATGAAGTTGAAACTAATTGCCACACATAGATGAATACGTTGTTGAATAAGGAAGATGAAGTCCCCGTTATGAAACCTGCATTATCAAATTTTGTGAAGCAAACTGGAGAACCTCTTAAATGGAATGATGGGCGACCATTATATAACAATGATCCTAAATATTTCAAATTCATGAAAACTTCGAATTCCCAACAACCGAATTCAAATGGAGTAAATTCAAAAATGTTCGAATTGACTGATGTCTTCTCGATACCTGGTTGTCTCCAATTTGATAAGATAATTGGGAAGGGCAATCTGAACGTTTTGAAGGATTCCATTTCTATCAAGTTAGATAGAGTTACATTAGGAGATCTCAAACCCTTGGGGAAGATTCTTCTTGAAAGTGCACGCCCCCAATAATCGGTTAATGAAACAGGAAATCCAATCACTTTCTTTGGTCTTACTTCTAAGTGTAAATTCTTATAAAAATTGAAAATCCTCTTCAAAGACTTCAAAGATAGACCAAGAGAATTTTCAATACTTGGAATGATATTTGGACCTGATCTTACAGGTTCCTCCTTTTTCTTGAACATATCTTTGAAGAATGATCTAAGACTCTCAACCCAAGAATCTTCTCTTTTCTTCAATCTATCAGTGGAATTGATCAAGTTGTCAATCTCATCGTAGAACGTATCATAGCCATAATCGCCATTATCAACATCTCTTTTGGAAATCTTCTTCAATTCATCATAGAACTCCAAGTCAGTATCAAAGTTCTGAGGAAGCACCTGTACTTCATTTCTGGACACTTGAAAAGTTTGATTGATGTTAGGAACACCTTCTAACAAAGGTTCGAACAAGTCCCAGTCATGTCTTAGTTTCAGCAATGGTTTAAAATCACCCATTAACAATGACATAACGATCCATGAACCGCCAGAGATCCCAGAGATGTAACTAGTGCCTTGAAGTATCCCACCCAAATGACCAGGTAATGTTGAGTTGGAAGAACGATCATCGAAAGCAGCAAGCATCCCAGCGCCATTCAAAAAGGCACGTAGCCCACCACCACTGATCGCAATACCAACACCAATAGGCTTCTTTGATGAGAGCAGTAATTTTTCGACTGATAAACCTGGGATTTGAACACGACAAAGAAAGCTCCTCAATGCTTCTTGAGTGATCTTTTCTCTGCTTTGTTTATAGTAGTTCTCCTTCGGTGATAATTGCTGATTAACTTGTTAGACTAATGAAAGATGGCGAGAGCATACAGAAAGGTATCAAGAACAAACTGATCCTTGTCGAATCAACGCAAAATTGGGACATTTAACAGATTCAGGTGAGTAAGCGGCTGCCAACTGGGTAAACATACAGATCCATAAGAAGAATTTACAAATCAACGCCATTTTCACTACTTTGCAGTGGTTCTTTGACCATTTTACTGTGTTTTTTCTCTTTTACAAAAAATCTAATTTATACCGATTTCAGAGACTTCACAACATCTTCACCAATTTTCTCAACTAGTTTAACAGATTTCAATAACAAATCAGGTTTAAAGCTCTTTAAATTCGAATCATTCAATTTGATATTGTTCAATGGAGAAATCACTTTTCCTCTAAACCAACTTATGATCAATCCATTATCACAAACTTCCAATTCTTGTAAATTAGGATCAATTATGTAATTATTCTCAATAACAGCAAATGTAAAGATGATGGGTAGTTGCAATTCCAGTTTGAGTAGTTCGTATTCATCAAACTGTGGCTGTTCTTCAATCTCTTTATCATCAACAGATGATATTAATTTTGGAAGAAAAGTATGATTTATAGCAACGAAGGCAGTTTGAGAAGCCAATGTTAAAGGATATGAAAAGTGGGCAATGATCAATATATCAATATTGAATCTCCAACTGAATTTCTCTGTTAGTTTTAATGAATCTTTGGTAACGTTGTTCAGATATAATGATTGAAGTATTGATTTCAACGTTAACGTCAGATCAGAATCATCTCTTTCGCCATTGATTTCAACATCAACTTCTATCAAGTCCTTAGTTGAGCTGGTTTCCACTATACTAGCTTTAACACTAACAATACATTCAGAACCATCACTCAATGTAATCTTTGCAGAACCATTACTTCCATTAACAATGTCCACTTCTGATTCCATTGGTCTAAATTGTGCGTTGGAACGACCATCAGGTCTCAAAACTGGTGTTTGCCTTAGTGATTCATACAAAAATGAGCTTTCGGTGGACGATAAAATCATTTATTTAACGTTTGTTTGTCTCCTTTCTTAGAAGTTTGGTGATGATTTGAATTTTTTTCGAGTTAAAAAATTTTCCCTTTAACAAGCGAAGAGAAGCGATGAGCTCCCATCAATAATGCCGGAAATAGCCTCCAACAACGATGAATCAACGACAATTGACACTGAAAAAGTGAAGAAATTGTCACAAGAGACCCTTCCAAAGGGAATAATTCTTCCGTATCTGATAATATTACGTACTATTAATGCATTGACCATCAACACCTTCTTTCAAGCGGATGAATACTGGCAATCATTAGAACCTGCTCATGTTGAAGTCTTTGGCTATGGCCATCTTACATGGGAATGGAGAGTTGGTTTAAGAGGTTACTTACATCCCTTTCTGTTCTCATTGGTTTATAATCTTGTTGAGATGCTGGAATTGGGTGATTTAGGTGTGATCTATTTACCAAAGATCACTCAAGGTATCATTGCTGCTATTGGGGAATATCATTCATATAAATTTGTCAAGAACTACACTAAGAATGAAAGCATTGCTAGAATTGCATTGCTACTTAGTGTCATTAGCCCTTTTAACTGGTACGTTGTAACAAGAACGTTTTCTAATTCTTTGGAACTGACATTGACCTCTGTTGCCCTGGGATATTGGTTTGATAAGGATATCGGTATCGATAAGGCATTAATCTATGCTGCTCATAGTTGCTTCTTGAGACCTACAAATGCTTTGATTTGGTTGGGTCTTGGTATTTCATATTTACTACATCATTCACCTAGACAAAATCTCATAATTCTTGTGAAAGTTATCCTCTATGGTTTAATGGTCTTTGCAGTCAATGTTGCGATTGATTATCAATTTTATGAATCGTTGACCATTCCAATTTGGAATTTTATTCAGTTCAATGTGATTTCATCGCTATCAAGATTCTATGGAGTTGCGCCATGGCATTTCCACCTTTTTCAAAGCATCCCTATAATCTTGATGACGGCATTACCATTCTTTCTCTATGGGTTAGTGAAATCATCATATAGAGAGATCAAGTTTCTTTTATTGTTTGTTATTGGTGCTTTCTCCTTCATTTCTCATAAAGAGTTTAGGTTCTTATACCCTCTGCAGCCATTTTTATTTCTAATCACTTCTTATGGGATATATTATTTTAGTTTCCATCATCCCTCACTAGTGAAAAATTCAATAATTGTTATAATCATCATCAATACCGTCATATCGTTATTCTTTACACAAATTCATGAGCGTGGGGTCATTGATGTGATTGATTACTTGCGTGAAAACCCAGAAGTGAGATCAATTGGATTCTTGACACCTTGCCATTCTACACCATGGCAATCACATTTACATCGTAATGACATTTCAAGCTGGTTCTTGACATGTGAGCCACCGCTACATTTGTTAAATAATCCTAATGCTTCCAAAGAAGTGGAATATTACAAGGATGAATCCGACTTGTTTTATGAAGATCCTGAATGGTTCTTGTTCAAAAATTTCCCACCGCCTTTCAAAAAGGAATTAAGATCACCGGGAGTGGAATATAAGTATGAATGGCCAACCCATCTTGTGTTCTTTGAGGATTTAGAACCAGTGATGGAGAAATACTTGAAAGACTCTCCATATGAGGAATGTCAGAGATTTTTCAACTCTTGGTTCCATTGGGATGATCGTCGTAGAGGTGATGTAATTGTCTATTGCAAATGGCCATGGGAATGAATACAATACTCTGTACCTGTTATTATTTGATAATTTATGTAATTTATATGCTCCATCTATCATCATGTTTTTGTGCTTCTGTTGTAGACACGGGCTGATCCTTTTTGAAATCATTGATTTTTTCAATGGTGTTTGCTAAGGGTTGATAATTATCATTCATCACCTTTATAGATTGTGTTCTTGACTCTATGAAATGAGCCCACACGGTCTTATTCTGCTCATCACTTGAATTCTCTAACGAAATCTTCAAAGTGTTGTATGACTTGAAAGCTTCCTTGAATTGGTCTTGTTTAATACTGACATCAAATAACCCAATAACACAACTATAATCGCCTAGTTCAACTCCCAGTTTAAACCATTCTCTAGCCTTCTTCTCATTTCCAAAAAAGTTCAACTCTAGAAATCCCAGCTGTTGGAAACATTCTTTAAACCCCTGTGAAGCAGCCTGTTCGAAATGAAATCTAGAACGCCGAGGATCATGAATGTTCAGTTGACCTAAGTAATAATGACACTCGGAGACTTTATCCAAGGGACCTGTTTTTATAGATCTTTCAAAATATAATTTGGCTCTTTGTAAATCAGGCTTTTGAAAGTTCAAGACTCCCAATTGTTTAAATACTTCAGAGGCTAGGAAAGTATCTTGTTCTAATTCAAGGAATTCATTATAAAATTTCTCAGCCTGATCAAACATTTCATTCTTTAGACAAAGATCGCCGCTTAATTTTATAGTTAACGGGTGTTTCAACTGTAGCAGCCCGCTGACCAATTTCCTTGCATAAATTTTATCATCCTGAGGGGCACCATCATCCACGATAGCTTCAAAAGCCAATAGAGCTACGGCATCATTGTTACCATACTCGGCAGCTTTTTCCACTAGTGAATTCTCTAAGTCAACAAGGTTTCTATTAGCAGTGTTTGATACTATTCTGATGTTTTCCAGTGCTCGCTTCATGATCATCAGGTCTGAAGCATTGATGTACTGGGGAATCACAGGCTCTTCATTGGTATCCAATTGCTTATAGATGTTTTCATAGGCAACATATAGTTTATTGTACGAGTGTCGACTATCCAGATCGAAAAGGATCCGATTCATGAGTGATTTTTTGGGAAGAATATCGTAAAAGGGTGGTCTGTTGGTAGAGAAGCATCGTGTGGCATTGGAAATGTGACGAATAAACATGTTCGTTCATTAGTATGGAGGTTAAGTGGAAGTCATCGGGTCATGATAGTTTTTTTTTTTCACCTTGAGACTTTCCCGATGAGGTTGTTACAGTTATAAGATTTTAGTTAATAAGGAGCGGTTGATCAAGCAGGGTGATAATGTGCTGAGGATTACAAGCTACTAAATAATGAAGTGTTCAACATCGGTCATCACTAGGTGTAAAAAAAGTGGGTCATCCATCATCGCTCACTAATCATCTTACAAGGACCCCGAGAAATGAATTTGATCACCATTGAAAATTCCCCGGAATCACCATCTCTTCCAGAACTCTTTCCTATAAACGTCAATTAATCCATTTAGTCACCCCAAATCAATGCTGAAAAGCTGTTCTTTGCCATTGAGGAGATTTTTTTCTAGCTCAACTACAACTAGAGCAGATTATTCCCATGCTATCATCGGTGGAGGTGTTGTTGGTCTCTCGATAGCTGCTGAATTGGCCAAACGTGAAGGTAATAAAGTCTTGTTAATAGAAAAGAACACGGCAGTTGGACAAGAAACTTCTTCGAGAAATTCAGAAGTTATTCATGCTGGGCTCTATTACCCAAAGGATTCATTAAAGACCAAACTATGCATTGAGGGCAAAGAATTGATATACTCAGAGGCTAAAAAAGCAGGTGTTGAGATGAAGATAGTTGGGAAATGGATCGTTGCACAGACTGATGTAGAAGATTCAGTGATTGAACATCTACATTACAAGGCCAAAGACTTGGGAATAAAGACTGAATTGATTCCCTCTCAGAAAGGTCAATACATTGAACCAGCTGTTCAGGCTTTGAGAGGGATTTTATCATCTCCAACAACTGGTATCATCTCTGCTCATTCCCTGATGGATTATTTACTGGCTAAATACCAACAATACAACGGCGAGCTGGCAGTAGGATCCAAAGTTGTTCGCCTGTCTAAGGAATCTTCAGGCTATAATATCCTAGTGAAATCAATCGATGGTGATGAAGTAGAGATTGAAGTTGAAAACGTTGTGAATTCAGCAGGTTTATATGCAGATAAAATTTCAAATTTGCTGTTACCTGGATCTCGTCACAAGAAATTACATTTTGCAAAGGGAAATTACTATAGTTTTAATCAATCATTCCCTGAAGTTAGAAGATTGATATATCCTGTTCCACGTTCTGGGTTATCAGGTCTTGGAACCCATCTAACTCTAGACCTTGAAGGACAAATTCGTTTTGGTCCAGACGTCGAATGGGTTGATTCTCCAGATGACTTATCCCCTTCAGACGGGAATAAAGAAGCTGCATATCGTGAAATCTTGAGATATTTACCGCACATCATGATTGATGATTTGGAGCCATCATATGCAGGGATAAGGCCAAAATTAAGAGGTCCAGGTGAGGAAGCTGCTGATTATTACATCAAAGAAGAAGATGATTTCCCTGGCTTTGTCAATCTTTTGGGAATCGAATCACCTGGATTAACCAGTGCAATGGCAATTGGTCGCTATGTTGCTGATATTTACCATAAATAGACATATGCATTTAAAACTAGTACTTTTATTATCATAATTATGTAATTATGAAGCCCTATTCCGATTTCGAAAGCTTTGGAAGTTTCTTGGGCTCAGTAGCCATTGGTGATTCTTTAAAATAATTTGCTAATAATGCCCTTTCCGTGTTCCATCTTAACGCTGGATTCATCTCTGTTAAACCAATCATTAAATCTAAAGCGGATTCAGAAGCTGCAATGAAACGGTTTCTTAATTCCTGTCTCGTAGGTTTCGGATATATCTTTAAATCATTATACCCAGGCAGTGTTGTCACATTTGACCAATTCTGTTCAGTTGGAGTTCCCAAAGCTTGGAATGTCACGTCAATCTGATCAATATCATCCTTCCCTGGTAAATATGGAACTCTTAACATCAATTCTGCAAAGATGATCCCAACAGCCCACAAATCAACGGCTTCTGTGTAATGTTTAGCACCAAATAAAAGTTCAGGGGCACGATACCATCTTGTAACGACATTGCTCGTTAAATCCTCGTTTGGAGACGCCAGAGATCTCGCTAGACCGAAATCTGCAAGTTTCAATTGGCCATCCGGTGCTAATAACAAGTTATTTGGTTTCAGATCACGGTGTAGGATATAATTTCTATGACAATGATGAACACCTCGAAGCGTCATCAATAACCAACTTTTGATATCAGCAGGACTGAATAAGATTGATTTATCTTTTATAATCATTTCTAAATCAGCAGGAAGAAACTCCAACACAAGGTTCAAATTGCCAGCAGAGGAGAACACATCTATAAGTTCTATCACATTATTATGACGTAGTTCCTGAAGATATTTCACTTCTCTGATAGCTGACATATCCAAACCATCTTTGAACTGACCAGTCTTGATCTCTTTTATAGCAATGTCTCTATTTGTGTCCACTTGCGTCCCTAGAAAGACAACGGCATATGTCCCTTCACCGACCTTCTTACCTTTTTGAAAGCGTTAGTATACGTTTAGGCAAACTTGTAACAGTCAAATACAAACTCTTCGTATATCGATGCTCTACAATCATTTTTGTTGATGTTCTTGATCACTCCAGAAACGAAGATGGGTTTTTTTTTTCCAATTTGACCTCGAGCTCATCGTTATTTTACTTTACTACAAAAATCTCTGTGAAACGATTGAAAATGCTGCGACTGATCCAGTTCAAACCGAGGATTTCAACGCTTCCAGCTCTCATTCGGTTCAACTCAACTTTTGAACCAATACACCCAATCCTTCTTAAAAGAGCTGACCTCCTTTCCACGGAATTGAACCAATTAGAGACTGAAATATCAAATGGTGGTGGGTCATTTGATATAAACCAACAGAAAAGGTTTTCTGCACTTTCATCAATTGTCGATGTCTACAAACAATATCAAGATCTGCAATCACAATATGAGGAACTTCAAGGTCTTCTGTCGGATGAATCATTAAAGGACGAGGCAGAAACTGAACTAGTAACAACATTACCCAAGTTGATAGATACTACTGAAAAACTTCAAACAAAGCTATTACCACCACACCCATTCGCTGATAAACCATGCTTAATAGAGCTGAGACCTGGGATTGGTGGTGTTGAAGCTATGATCTTTACTTTGGATTTATTCAATATGTATGTCGGTTATGCCTCAACCCATCGTTGGCCATATTCAGTTGTTTCCAAAACACTCAACCAATCAGGTAATGGTATCACTGAAGCTATTATTTCAATAGATGAACCAGGTGCTTATGACTCATTGCGTTTCGAAGCTGGTGTCCATCGTGTTCAAAGAATCCCAGAAACGGAGACTAAAGGTCGTACTCAAACGTCAACTGCTGCCGTCGTTGTCTTACCAAAGATGTCCGAATCTAATGATGGTTCAGATGAAAGATCATTTGCAGCTGGTGAAGTCCGTGTAGATGTCATGAGAGCTTCGGGCAAAGGTGGTCAGCATGTCAATACTACTGAATCTGCTGTCAGATTGACTCATATCCCGACAGGTATCACCGTTTCCATGCAAGATGAAAGATCACAGCACAAGAACAAAGCAAAGGCATTCACTATCCTACGCGCTAGAATAGCTGAAGTGGAGCGTGCCAGGGAGGAAGAGGAGGAACGTAAGAAGAGAACGGATCAAGTTAGCTCTACAGATAGATCGGATAAGATTCGTACTTATAATTTCCCACAAAATAGAATCACTGATCATAGATGTGGGATATCTGTACATGACGTGGATGGAGTCATCACTGGTGAAAAATTGGATATAATTCTAGAGGCTATGGCTAAATATGAAGGTCAAGTGAAGTCTAAACAATTACTGGAGGAGCTGGAAAAGAACTGATTTGTACATAGTAACCAGGAGTGCGTCTAATAAATCACATAGGATATCAGTTAGATCTTTATTCAAAGTGCGACCATAAATTGGGTAAATCTGAATTTCTTATGCTGTCGTAAATCTCCAGTGTAAAGCGCTCTTACTCAACGTTAACAACATCCCAATCCAGTGGGTCATGTTCATCTGGGTGACTTAATTCTTCAATCTCCTCCTTTGTCAACTCGAATCCGAAGACATCCAAATTACTTTTCAATCTTTTAACGTTTTGACTCTTTGGTAATGGGATATAACCCTTTTCCAAACTCCAACGGATCAAGACCTGAGCAGGTGTAACATCATACTTTTTAGCAACTTTAACAACAGCCGGGTCACTGAATCTTGAACCCTGTGCCAATGGAGAATATGCCTCTAAGACGATATCATTCTTCTTACAAAACTCAACCAGTTGCTCTCTCATACACCAAGGACTCAATTCAATCTGATTAACAACAGGCTTTATCTCCAATCCATCCCAATTGAACAGTTGCGTCAAATGTTCTTCACCCCATGAGCTCACACCAATATTTTTAACTTTTCCAGTCTTGACCACTTCTTGTAATGCTTTCCAAGCTTCCAATCTTCCCTTTGGACCAGGGACTGGAGAATGCAATAGCAACAGATCAATATATCCAATATTAGACTCCACAGCTCCAAGTGCCCTTTTGATCTCAGATTTTGCCTGTGAATAATCGTTAAAAGTCCATAGTTTAGTTGTATAAAAGACATCTTCACGTTTGTTACCGTCTTTTAACCAACGTGCAATACCTTCACCAATCTCTTTCTCATTACCATACAAGATTGCGGTGTCAATATGTCTATACCCGATTTGTAAGGCTTCATAAATGACATCAGACGCTATTGAAGTGGAAAGTTTCCATGTACCCAGTGCAATTGAAGGAATTAATGAGCCGCTGTTTAGTTTTATTGTCTTTTGAACAGTCATTGTTGCCTCCCTAATTGAAATGTTCATGGTAGAGTTGTAAATGAGCAAGCAAGATTAACTAACTACACAAGATCCACCAGGAAGTGTTGCCCGCAACAAAATCATATCTGGCAGTAAATATGGGAGCTCCATTTCATTGATCTTGCGAACAACCTTATAATTTGCCATACAAATTTAGAATGTCATCCTCTGTAATATCAGTATCTTTTGCAACCATGGGGGCTTCATCTTTTATTCTGAATTGGCTGTTCAGATAGGAGCTCCCTTCTTCAGAAACTTCAATCTCAGGCTCACTGGGAATACCAACTGTTAAACAATTTGTGTAACTGTTGCTGTTTGCTAATACATTAGTACTCGGTGTTGAAATATGACGTGCTATTGAACCTGTTTGGGAAGGTGACTTCTCAATGTTGGATTTATAAGATAGACTGTTTGAATAATAACCCCCTTGGTTTTTTGGAATACTGAAATCTTGAAATTCTTCATCTGCCATTATAGTATCCTCCACAGAATGACAACGTCTTTGAGTTGGCGAACCAATTGTAGTAGTAGGAAGTTTTGCTGACCGTGACCTGCGCAGCAGGTATAAGCTGGATCTAGAGCGGAGAAGTTGATTCGGAGATTTAAAGAAGGCGGTTAAAGAGATCGATGATTTCCTTATCTGATTCTTCAGAGGATTCTCCTGACCGTCTGACCTTACTATATCCGTACTTGGTAATTTGGCCATCTCAGATTTGCCCCGAGTTAATTCACGAGCGGATGATTCAGACCGTTTTATAGAAGTTGGGGTCATGAATAGGTCGGATGGTTGGATTGGTGGATCTGGTTCATTATGAGTTCTAGGCATAACCGAAATAGTCAGTGGTTCGACGTGTTTAGGAGATGATTGTGACGAACTCGTTGAGTCAGGTGTCTTGGGGATACTCCTATTATTTTTCTCTAAATCCTTGGAATCATGTTCATCCATTTCAGAATAATCCGTTAGATTGTAGTTCGTTGGCGGTACCATTGTGATTTCCTCAGTGTTGTAAGGAATTCCATTGTTGTAAGGCAATTCAACATCAATAAACTTGTGATTTTCATTACTCAAAGGATAAAACATCTCAGTATCACTGTCAGAAGCTGGACTGTTCAAATGAGAATCATATCCAGGCCTCTTCCTTTTATTCCTCGTTGGAGCTATTCTCCTCTCAAAGAAATGAATCATCTCATCAGCTGGGACTCTAATATCAACAGAATAATTCTCCACTTCATTGAAGACAGCCATTGCAGCTTCATCATCTTGTTCAGATGTGGTTATTGATAATATTTGCCTTTTTATAAAAGGAAAATTCCCAATATGAGTTATGAAATGATCTTGGGCAAATTGAGAATAATCAATATTTTTAGAAGGTGTATTTCCAACTTTAGAAGTCAAGCGCTGTAATTTCTGAAGATTAACCATTTTCTTAATTGACGACAGATTGTATGATCAGCTACTTATTAAGATACGGATCCTTTCTTTTCTTATTATAATATATTGTGGAAAAATTGTGAAGGATAGCTGTCTTTCAAGAAAAATAAAGAGAAGTGTTTATTGAATAGTGATCAAAATGACAAAACTTTGAATAAGGAAGAAAGTACAATATCCCTCTACTCCTTTCTATGAACGGAAGGCATGAGAGACCTGAGTGATCCTATTTCTTTAAAAATGATTAGCTAGGACTTAACTTCAAGTGGTTCGTTGAATTTATATCACATATTATTCTCTAGTGCTTAATTTATAAAATGGTTCTCATTCAATGGCACTTGGGATTCTCAACTAATTATGTCTAAAATAGCCATCATTCAAAACCGAGAAGACAATCGAGCATTACCTGGCGGCAAAAATCTAACCCTATATATGAACAAGATGGGAAGTTTATTCTCTAATGTATGATTTTCCTTTACGAATCATGATTTTTACTGGAAAGAGTAATTTTTTTCACTATGTATTACCCCAAAAAGTTAAACCTCTCCTCTCTTGCACTTAGCGGATCACCCAAATTGAGAGGTAACTAATGACTATGGTTAGATGTCTTTTATGGTATTCCTTGAGCTCTTTACTGCGTTCGCTCCTATTATGATGCATTTTAATCGTACTTTGATAATTTGAAAAGATAAGAGAGCTTCACAATTTATTTCCATAGCAACGTAGAAATAACAAAGATGCATTTACTTGCATGATGATGTCGGAGTATTCCGGTTTCTTTTTTTCCTTCCATAGAGCTAATAACTAATTGTGGAGCACTAATCTCACCCAGCAACGTCAACACCACAGTATCACGATAGCTCAAAATGCCACAAGCTGTCATCCCACTAGAATCCAATCCTGAAATCTTTACGAATTTTGCTCATTCTTTGGGTCTTTCCCAGTCCTTTGAATTTCATGATGTTTACTCCTTAACTGAACCAGAACTGTTAGCATTCATTCCAAGACCTGTCGATGCTGTCATCTTATTATTCCCAATCACAGAAGCATATGAAAAGTTCAGACTGGAAGAAGAGAATAAAAATGTTGCTGGGGATGTTGTATGGTTTAAACAAACAGTGAAGAATTCATGTGGGCTATTTGCCCTGCTGAATTCGATTTCTAATCTACATGATGATGCTTATAATGCACGTTCCAAAATCCTGGATTTCATAAAATTTAATGGTGATGTTGAAAAAATTGAGGAATTGATTGAGAAATTGAATGATGAGTATTCAAATGCTGCAAATTCTGGATACACGGAAGCTCCAAATGCAAATGATGATGTGAATTTACATTTTATTGCTTTTGTTAAGAAGAATGGCCATGTTTATGAACTAGATGGAAGAAGAAATGGTGCGGTTGATTTGGGGAAAGGTGATGACGATACTGATTTATTAGGAGATAATTTACTTGTCAAGAGATTTATCAAATACAGAGATTTAGCTGATGAGGAAAATAGATTGAACTATTCACTAATGGCACTGGGCCCTTCCTATGATTGAATTGTTATGCATTGCTTCATATTTCACTCTTATTCATGTCTTGGTACGTTTGTACATAGCTCATTTATATGCAAGGTCAAGTTTCCTTCTTTTCCAAAATACTTACTTAAATTTGGCCTTTAATATCAACCTTTCTTGATTGTGATAAGAACGAATTGATGGTGGATCTAGCGTTGGCAGTATTTAAGTAGACATTTTCTCCCTTTAATTCAATAAACTTGTCGATATTTCTCTCTGTTATGAATTTCATACAAATCTCTTCACTACTAAAATGGAATTCACTTAATAGGAATTCCAAACTCAGTATCTTGTATGATGAACAAATAATAGCCAGTGCTCTAACCCGCTCATTATCAATAAAACAATCCATCAATTGCCTCGTTGTATTTTTCGTCTTTGCGTATAATTTGAACAGTTGATAATAGTTATCCGATATTTGAGCCTTCAAAATTTCAAGAGATTGTCTAATTAATGGATGAGTTTTCTCATTTGGTTGCAATTTTAATTTAATCAGTGTTATAGACCCATAATCTCTTGTTAATAAGTGATAAAGTATTCTATAACTTAAGAATTCAGATTTATTTGCAGATGAATTGATTTGCGGAGATTGGTATAAATTCTTCAATACAGTTTGACATTGATTAAATTCACCCAAATCTTTATTTTCAATGGCAATTCTGGCATGAGTTTCATACACTTTCACCGTAAATTCATTTTCAATAAATTGAACTCTTAAATCTTGTCTCATAGATTTAAATTGATCGCAGATATAAGAGTACTTGGCACCTTTTTTATATTTATCAAATATTAACGAAAATGCTCTCTGTAATATTGGCAAGGGGCGAACTTTTGATGGATCAGGGGCTGATGTTAATCTTAAATAAGATTTCTCCAAAACTTGACATCTACCCTTTATTTGTTGATTTCTGTTTGCTCTATATTCATTTTCATTATTCAAGTTAGTTTGAACCACTGGAGTGGAACTTAATTCTCTTTCAAACCTCTGTGCTCTTTGTCTTTTCCTATCTTCGGAACTCATTTCATCTTCATTTATATTGGAACGTTTATTCTTTCTTTTTGGATCCTTCTTTGGACCCAAATTACAAAACAACTCTAGGGCAACACCCTTATCAAGCACTGGAATTTTTTGTCTACTCCAATCATTTTCAAATAATTTGTCTGTTTCAATAGCCTTTGTCATGAGTTGTCTCAGTTGTAGATTCATAATAGCATTTTGTTCTTCTGTAAAGTTCATTTGACGACTTCTTTCACTACAAATCGTGACAAATTTGGTTAACGAATCCGGTAGTTCTGATGTATTTGGCTGCTGTGTGCTTGTCGAAGGTTTTGATCTTTGTAGCCTTGAACCACTTAGCTGTGTTGGTGTTACGTAACTCATCTTTTTCCTTTTCGCCTCCCTTGTGCTCCTTATATTACTGTATTGCAAAAGGGAAAACTCAGGTTTAAGTAGAAACAAAAATGGACAGAGTGAAAAAGTGGTAGTTCAGGTGGTCAAAGCGGTCAAAGCAGTTTAAACGAACAACTTTGCTATTTTTTAAAGAGTTAGTAGTCCTCAAAAAATGGTGGAAGAGTTGTTTACAGGATTCTAATTTTCAGATTCAATTTTTTAATATTCGAGAAGATCAGAGAACCCAAAAGGCGACTACTAATTAATATATTGGTGATTAGACAGACTACAGGGAATAAACCATTCAATGGTAGCCCATGGTCATGAATAAATACGATCCAAATTCTTGTCCGTGTAAGAAAACCCCTGAAACGGATCATTCTCCTTGTCAATAGAAACCAATGAAGCCACCGGACTCAGCTCCAAACTTGTGAATTCAGTATCAAAATTCTCTGCTAATATTGGATCTGTTATAATTGGTACAATTGGTGGTTCGAAATTAAGCTCCTGTATATCTTCCCAATCAATTTTTCTGAAAAACCTATGGTTCTTCAAAGCTTCAAAACTTGTCAGTCTTTTATCTGGATTCTTCTTCAACAATCTCAACAATAAGTCCTTGGCTTCCCTGGACAAGTAATATGGTATCTTTAATTTATTAGCAATGATCTTATCCATAATCTTTTTGTTATTATTCCCTGTGAATGGAGGTGCCCCGGTCAACATATCAAACATGACACATCCCAATGACCAAAAATCAACTGCATAATCATATGGAGTATCCAATAATATCTCTGGTGCCATGTATTCAGGAGTCCCCGTTAACGATGTACAATATTCATCTTCATTCAATCCAACTTTTGAAAGACCGAAATCTGTAAGGACTAAATATCCATCTTTATCAAGTAGACAGTTCTCTGGTTTCAAATCTCTATAAACAATACCAATATCATGAAGATGTTCTAATCCAGAGATCATCTGTGCTAAATAAATAGCTGCATTGGTTTCTGATAAGAACTTCTCTTGTTGTAAATGCTGGAATAACTCACCGCCTTCTAGGTATTCTAATATAAGGTATAGTTTAGAATGATCTTGAAATGCGTAAAATAATTTAACAATCGAAGGATGATTAACTTGCCCCAAGATACTTTTCTCATTCATCGTTCTCTCCACGGTTTTTGATTGAATTATAATTGAAGCCTTTTTTAATTGTTTCTGAGCAAATAGTTTACCTGTTTTCTTCTCTCTTACCAAGAGGACTTTACCATATGATCCAATTCCAAGTACTTTCAATGCTTCAAAATCCAGAGGTTTGGGCTTTGGCATCACTATTGCATTCTCATTCTCCAAGATGACATCATTGGATGATATTATTGGCGAGTTTACACTGATATATGAACTTTTGATATCAATCTCAAAAGATCTACCAAGCCTATTATTGCCAAAAGAGCTTTTTCTTCTGGATCTATTTGGAATATCAAGTGGTTCACTGATAATAAATTTGGTTTGGAAGTCTTCGACTAGAGTATCATCAGTTTCTTCATCCAGTTTAAACACATTCATATTTGTATGGTAGTTATATATCTATTGAGTTATGAGGTTTATAAGTGATAAGTTCTATGCTATATGAACATTGGTTTAGTTGGAGTTTACAGATTTTCGATTGTTTGGAAGTGTCTGCTAATGTCAAAGAAAACCACCCTTTGGCCTAATTCTCAGACTCCCAACTATTATGACTGGAGTAACAATCTTTGGTGTTTCTTCTTCTCTTTCTCAACGTCTTCTGGTTAAACAAAAAAAGAAAAAAAGTGTCACGTGGATATCGGAGATAAAAATTCCAATTCCGAAGTATTTAACTCCGAATTAGGCAATTCGTGCTTGGACATCAAAAGTATGAACAACTCTCATCGCTGTTAAAGAAATGGGTTGATAAAGAGCCAGAGAAAACAGAGGGAGATAGGAACATGAGATGATGATGCTGAATGAATTACTAAATAATGAGAACAACAATATTACCCCAAATTCCCAGATCACCACTCCAGATATCGGGTCAACTCCTATTACTAACGCTGAACAACCACCAAAGAGGAAATATTCAAGAAATGGCTGTAATGAATGCAAAAAGAGAAGAATCAAATGTGATGAAAACAAACCAAAATGTTGGCAATGCTCAAGATTGAGTAGAGAATGCGTCTACCAGCTCAATCGGAGAAACAAACCAAGAGTTTCAAAGTCTAAGATGGTGATACAAACCCAACAGTTCAATGTCCACAGTCAGACTATATCGGAACCTTTGTCCATTAATAATAACTTTGGATTCACATTCAACGATCTAAATCTACTTTATAACGATTTAAACAATCTGGTAAACTGGAGATTGGAAGAAGCTTTGACACCTAATTTGAGATCTTATATCGGGGAATCTACAAACCCTTTCAATAAAGAATTGGAAAATTTGATCCCGACCACTTTGGACAAGAATGAAATTGTTTTCAACAATCCCATAACGAATTTTAATCTGGGTGATCCCCATAATTATTATCTAAGTGGGTTCTATAACCAATTTTGTACATTAATTTGTCCATTCACTCCAAACCCTGGTCAAAACCCCGTGAGAGATGTCTTGTTACATTATGCCCATCAGGAGACATATCTGATGTATGCCATATTGGCGTGTGGTGCCCGTATCCTATATCATGAGACTAAATCCTCACAGGATGATCAAGCTTATTGTTCTTATTTATCCTCTTGTTTGGATATCCTTGGTGAAGAGTTTAAGAATAAGAATGATAATAAATCAGGTAATGTTGAACCATTATTGTTAACCATCTTATTGTTAACATCAGATGCTGCGTCTTCAAAAAATAGAAAATGGAGATCACATTTGAAGGGCGCAAAGGAATTACTTATTAATACAAAGATTCAATCAGATACTCTCAATTTTTGTCGAAATTGGTTAATAACTTATGAGATCCTAGCTGGGATTTCCAATCCATTTGGTGGGATCTTTCAGAATGATGAAGAACTGGATAAGATTATTGCTAATGATGAATTGTACTTGATCAGTTTGAAAAGGCTGAATATGCTGGATTCTAATGGGTTTAATTATCTAGGTGGCCATGTAATTGGATTGGATTTGGCGTTTAGAGATATTATAAAAATGTTGAATAAAATCAGGGATATCGGGCCTACATTAAACAACGACGATGATACTTATCTTGATTTTGATTTCAAAAATAAGATTATATCATTTGACCAAGTCGCTGATGTACTGACTAAATTAAGACAATGTGAAGGAATTTCAATAATAGATAAAACTGGTATAATCACTGAAGACAATCCAATTCATCCATTAAACAATCAAATCTCCCAGTCTTTCAACAGTATAGACATTTTGAATTTCCCCAACGATACAAAGTTGACATATAGTTGGTTTGATGTCGCTAACCAATGTCATATCATCGCTGGGTACATCACTTTATTAGTCAAAGTATTACATACAAGGAAGGAATCTGTTTTAGTACAAGATTTAGTTCAGAAAGGTGTCAAGTTTCTAGAATTTTTGAAAGTTATGGATACGTATGATAATGTCTGTATGGCACATTTACATATGATGGCTGATTCAATTGGGAAAGTTTGTATAAAGAAAGATGATCAACAGCTGATTGAGAAATATTTGGGGATTATATATGAGAAGTTTGGATTAGCATCGGCAGGGCACAATATTAATAAATTACGCAAGGTTTGGAATGGTGAAGTGTTGAATGAAGAAGAAGAAGATGTTCTTACATGGTGATGTTTCCCATTATTATATATTTGTATCCCTAAAGCATTACAACACCGACTTTACTCAAGTTGCTAGGATCCACTTTTTTATCAGCATCTAACCCACCCGAGATATATTTGGCCTTGTAGTTGAAGAGATAATAATTTAAAATACCGTCACCTTGACCGAATTTCAAATCTTGCAGGAATAAATTGTTATCTTGGCAAGTGACAGCATTAAAGACATCAACACCTAATGATTTGGCAATGATTAGTGCATCATTGATTAGTTCAACCAGTCTTTTCTTCAATAATTCTTCAGCTACTTTTGACTCTTTGTTAAAGACCACGTCAGAAGCATAATAGAATAAGTATGCAATGCCTAATTGATCATGTTCCTCATTGTTCAAGATGCTGAATGGTAATAAATAAAATGAAAAGAAATCAGTGATTTTCCCATCATTTTCAACAACAAAAGTATGAACAACTCTTTGATCATCAGAAAGAGATTGATTTCCTAGTAACCAATGTTTTAATTCTTCCTTGGTGAAATCTTGAACTAATTCATATCTATCTTGGAATTTGGTTAATAATTGAAACACCTGTTCAAAGTCTCTGTCTTCAACTCTTCTCAGGTTTTTAACTTTGGTATCATTAGTTAAAGTATATTTAGCAATCATTTGAGTCTTTGTAACATTTTCAGGTAAATAACTAAACCCAACATCATATAGTTTCCCCCAATTTATTGGACGATGAGTATAACGGCCCACCGAGACTGGAGATGGTAAAACAACACCAGCAGTGTATAAAGCTTGGAAAATACCCTGCAGATTAACCCTTCTTGTAACTTCTTTGATTAAAATAGGGGCCAATCTTTTGGATCTCAGTTTCTTATGAACACAGATAAAGTTGATTTCAACAGCATGCACTTTGTTCTCACGGACACGTAAATCAGCAGGAGTCCCAGCAATGAAGCCAATTAAACGACCACTTGATTTAACTCTGACACCAACATGCCATTCAGGACGATAACCAGGAGGTTTCAGGGCCCAATCCAAGAATTCTGACGAGTATTTGAATCTGAACGTGGAATCAGCATCTTCCACGTAGTTCTCATACAGCAATTTAAACACTTCATCACGGTCTTCGGTCTTGTTCAGGTCCAAATCGGCCCATTCGAATTCTTTTAATAGAGGCAATGGTTCTCTGGAGATATCGGCAATTGTCTTCTGTTCAATTGGCCCTTCTTCTTTAATGTCTTCATTCAGTTTTGGGACTGGTTGGGTCTTCCAGAACTTGTAGTCCTCCATTGTTTTCTGTTGTTCAGCACTCAATTGGGCACCGGAGGCTAGTTTCTTGATGAGTTCTTCGATAGATTTCTTGGACATGCCTGCTTTAATTTTCTTAGTTCCTCTGATCTCCTCTGATTTCCTCTGATTTCCTCTGATTTCCTTTATTTATTACTTTGATTTCTTCAATTCTTTTCTTATTTTGGTGATATTTTTTATTCGAGGGTTGTTGGACACTTTATAATATGGGATTGATGATTATGGCACTAGAAATCACTGAATAATGATTTTAACCGTGAAGAGAGAGAAACTTAAGCAGATATAATTATTATTATTCAGGCTTTCAATAAAATACCCTATAAACATAACTTTCAGTAGGAGAGTACGAGAATATCTACCATTTCGTAATATATGTTTATGTGCCCCTGACCAAAGTCTAAAATTTTTCTGGAGCTCATCGCATCAAATTTGCACTTCAAACAACCGGAAATCCAACATTTCCATTCAATTTGATAAACCAGTTCAGATTCCATAATGCTGTCAGCCACTAACTGGGTCCCTCGTGGGTTTGCTAGTGAATTTCCAGAGAAATATGAGCTGGATGATGAGGAAATGGAAAGGATCAATAAATTGGCACAGTTGGAGATTGATGATGCTAATGAAAACATAAGAGCCATTCAGTCAGGCGAAGTTCAAGATCAAGAGGATGACGACAATGAAAGTGTGAAGGACTTCAAACTTCAAGATCAGCTTGAGCTTGACGATGACCTGAAACAGTACGACCTAGAGCATTATGATGATGATGAAACTGAAGGTCAGTTAAGTAACATCCCAGGTTTATCCTCAGAAGTTGAATATCACGAAGGTGATGAAGAAAATGATCCATACATTACCTTACCAAACGTTGAAGAAGAATTAGAGGAAAAACAAGAGTATCAAATATATCCAACTGATAATCTAATCTTAGCCACTAGAACTGAAGATGAAGTATCATACCTTGATGTATACGTCTATGATGATGGTGCTGGAGCCCCATCTGGTTCCACGGAGGAAGAAGAGGATAAATTAGACCCCGATGTTGCTAAAGGTTACGAAAGAGGAAGTTCTTTATACATACATCATGATTTAATGCTACCTGCTTTCCCATTATGTGTTGAATGGATAAATTATAGACCAAATTCCTCTGAAGATAACAATGTTGGAAACTTTGCTGCAATTGGTACTTTTGATCCACAGATTGAAATTTGGAATTTGGATTGTTTAGAAAAGGCATTTCCTGATTTGATCCTTGGTGAACCTTCAACAAATTCATTATCAAGTTTATCCAACAAGAAGAAAAAATCAAAATCAAAATCAAAACATGTAACAACTCATCATACGGATGCTGTGTTATCCATTTCACATAATAAATTTCATAGAAATATCCTAGCATCCACATCTGCTGATCATACGGTTAAATTATGGGACTTAAATCAAGCTGTTGCGGTTCGCTCCATTAATACCATCCATGAGAATAAGCATGTCTCTTCATCACAATGGCATCCAGAAGAATCCACTATTCTATTGACTGGTGGCTATGATGGTCGTGTTGCAATCTCAGATGTCAGAATCGAGGATTCAAATAAAGTATCTAAATATTGGAAAGTTGGGTCTCAGGATATAGAAAATGTTAGCTGGAATACTTCAGAACAATTCCTTGCCGGGACTGACCAAGGTAATATCTATGCATTTGATATTAGAAATCAAGATAAACCATTATGGACTCTTCAAGCTCATGACGCGGGGATTTCATCATTACAAGTTAACAAATACGTCCCTGATCTGTTGGTCACTTCAGCAATGGGTGAAAAGCAAGTGAAATTATGGAAGATTCCAAGTGTTGAATCTTTAGCTCAAGGTTCCGGGCCTTCAATGGTGTTATCTAGGGATTTTGGTGTTGGAAACGTTTTAACTTCTTCTTTTGCTCCAGATATTGAAATTGCTGGTAATTTAGTCGTTGGTGGTGTTAATAAAGGTTTGAAATTATTTGATGTATTTTCAAATAGAGCTGTTAGATCTAATTTCAAAGATTCACTGAAAACTTTACAAAAAACTGCAAGGGAAGAAGCGAAAGCTAATGGGAGAGCTTCAAGAATTGCAAGAAAATATGGTGCTGATTATAAAGAAGAAGTTTTGCAAGTTGAAAGTGATGGTGATGAAGAAAGTGAGGATGAAGAAGGTGGTGATGAAGATATGGAACAATAGAGATAATCTTATAAGTTCACCAGTTGTATAATAAAAGTCGTCATAGCAAGAAACTAGTGAGGTCGAGGTAGTACTTACATTTCTTTCCTTAAATCTTCCAAAAACCATTAACAATATGCTATTTAACAATATATATAAAAAAAATTAGAGTTAAAATCCTCTAAAGATAGAAAAAGATGGGAATAACAGAAAAGGCTGGTCTAATTGAATCCTTATTATACAGAGTGGTAAACGTCACTTATAAGCTTATTTTGATTTCTTCTTCTTTTTTGGTGATTCATCATCATCGTTCTTTCTCTTTTTTTCCTTCTTTTCCTTTTTTTCCTTTTTTTCCTTCTTTTCTTTCTTTTCCTTTTTGTCCTTCTTCTCCTTCTTCTCTTTCTTTTCCTTCTTTTCTTCTACTTCTTCATCAGATTCATCAGCATCTGGAATTTCAACATCTAAATCTGACTTATATAATGATAAAGCTTCAGAAATAGCATCCGAATTTTTCATAGTTGGAGCACCGGTATCATAAAAATTCAATCTTTGCTCAACCTGCTTTTTCAAGATTTGACCAAAGGCATTTGTTGGTTCATCTGAATAATTATCAATTCTTGAAGCGATGGTACATTTATTAGCCAAATATCTTGAGATTCTACCTTTGTTTTTAGCAGAAGCTTTACCAATGAATGAAGAGTGATAAATTAGCCCATACTTTGGAGTGTTACCTTTAGTTTTCAATGCTCTAAACAAGGCCTTTTCAGCACCCAAGATTTGAACAGTGGAGGCGGCTTGTTTGGATAAATTGGTTAATGAACCAGCGTGTGAGATTAATCTAGCACCAATGACTTCACCAATCAACTCTGACAAATTTGGAGCAACAGTATGCATCTTATCAGTTAAGTAGTTGTATAAAGATTTTCTATATTCTGTTAATGAAACAACTCTTTTAGCAAAGACTAATAAATTATCAAAATCCTGTTCAGAGATATCTTGGCCCATGGAGATTCTGGCATTATCAATAATAGTTTGAGCTAATCCTGAATCGTTATTCAACAGAGCGGTTAGATCATGTAATTTATCATCATTTAATGAAGATTTATCTTCAATGAATAATGTTAATTTGGCAAAAGTATAATTATCTGGAACAAGCTTTGCTAATTCCGGAAAATGCCAGCCATACCATTCTTTGACTCTCATTGAAAAGGTATTAATATCTTTATCTAGTTGATCTAATAGAGCAATAGCTTGAATGATATGATTATCATTTTTTTGAACTGAAAATTTCACCTTTGCTCTTGAATAAGCATGACCTAAACCTAATTGAGCTCTTTCAATATCACCAGACTGTAATTGTTTTAGTAATTTATCACCATGCTGTCTGATACCTCTCAATAAGTCTTGAGTCAAATCGTTGGAAACAGCATCAATATATGGGAATTGTTCTTTAATTGAAGGACCTAAATTTCTATCTGAAATACCTAAAGTGATTTGTTTCTTCGAAGAACCTTTTGGAATGTTTAATTCAATCACTGATTTCAAATAATCGGAGACTAAACCTTCAGAGATCTCATTAGCATTTTCTAAAGCTTGAGCAGCACCTTTAAATGGGGCAAATGAAACCAGTTCAACTAATTTTGAGAAAGTACCCAATTCATTGATTTGTTGTTGCACCTCTTTTAATTTGGAACCAATGTTGTCCTGTTGCAATTTGACTTTGAAGACAGCATAACCAGTGGCTTCTTCGAACAAAAGAAAGTCTAAAGGATTGGACATTTTGCTTTTATTTTTGGTTACTGATTGTGGTATTAGGAGGAGCTCATCTCTTTGAAGATTTTTTTTTTGCACAAAAATTTTCAGTTTGGTGGCCCGAGACAGTTTGGCAGATCACAAAAATGGAATGATTACCTGAAATGTAGTGGTTAAGTGCCCCGTAAACCTGATAAAGATTCTGGAGTAGGATAATTACCTAATACGGATATTTTCCACTAGGGGCTTCCCTATAAACTTCCCTTATCAAAATCTCATTTATGACTAAAAATACAACCAAATGAACCAAGGTTCCAGCAGTTTTATTCAAAAGTCCAAAGGTCAGAATGAGATCACCAAAGTCCCCAAAATCTTCAAGGTCTGCACAAGGCAACAAGGTTCAAAGACCAAACAAGACAGAATCACCCCTTAAGCTCCGTCATAATAGTGAAACCATCAATAAACCAATGACTGAAACGGAAATTAAGCTACTAAAGGACTCTACAAAGCGCCGGACTTCTTCTTTTGCATCACCAACTTCTCCTTGGGCAAGGCGTCGATCTTTTTTATCGAATTCCATGATTGCAAGTGAGAAACACCTCGTTTATCAATTACCTAGTGGGTTTAACTCTAATTCTCCCTCATTTTCAATAAGTCTAAGAGAGTCTCAAGGTTTTACATGGAATCAAGACTTATTTGCATCTCAATATACACAGCAATCAGGTCTTCTCTATGATGACGATGATGATGATGAGGATGATGACCATATTGAAAGGGAGGAAACGGAGGCTGATAGATTCCAAGATGTGTTTTATGACGACGATGAAGATTATGATAATTATTCAAGAAGAGGTCGGAATTATTCAATTAATAATGATCATGGAATAGATAAGGTAAAAGTAATCGAGATCAAACTTGATGAGAATGAAGTTGGCTTTTGAATACGAGTTTATGATTATACGTCATGGCATAAGAATTGTGCTTGCATTGAGGGAAATTAATCTAAGGTATCGATTAATGGGTCCATTTTAGGTTAAGGGTACATGGGGAAGGTCTTACGGTTTAAATTTTATATACATCTTCTTTCTTGTCCGCTACAAGGTTCTTTGAACTTGCTTTTATGAACGTTATACTATATATATTTATCAACTATAAATACAAACCAAAATTATCAACACTCTTCCCAGTATACCACAAATTTTTTAGATCCCGTTTAAGCTCTGGCTTGAGTTGGAACTTTCTAATCAAATAGTTAACCAATGCATCAATGGCATCCTCATTAATCTTTTCAAATCCATAAACACCTTCACTTTGTAATATCAAACTATCAACATGAATACCCAATATAAAACTCTTAGCAATAAGAGCACCTGAGATACCAGTGATATGGAAAGGTGGCACAAGATCAGGATATGAAGCTGTCTCTGTTAACGTTGCTATTGGGATATGGAAGGGAATTGAACCTGGTGTGATTGTTATGAATTTGGTATTGATCTTGAGTAACTCTTTGGAGATTAGGTTATAGTTGATGATATCATCATTGGAATAGACAGGGATTGTAACAAGTGCTAGATCAAGATCCGGATATTGAATTACGTCTAACTTAGAGCTTGATACTGTGTCTTTATCAAGATGAGCAGAGTATAATTGTTCATTATCATCAAAAGTGATCTCTTCGGAGTCATTGATCCCTGTTTTCTTGATGCTTATGGAACTAATAGCTTTTGAAATGTAGTTCTTAGAAAGTGCATTACGGATGAACTCCAAATTGGAAGGGATGATTAATAAATTGTCTATAGTGAAATCATTGATCGTTATAGTTGGTGGTGATGATTTGTGGAAAGCCTCAGGTTCGTCTTGTAACAAATGACGAGGAGTCTTCCCCTCCGTCCAAGGTTTGAACTGTTTTCATTAGTGATTCCCTGTGTTGATTGATTAATTATTACTTACGACCATTGTCTGTTTCTCTCTGTTGTTTTTAGAGGCAAAAGTTGGTGAGTTGTTTAAAAAACAATTGAAAAATCACCTTCAACATAATCAAACATCACCAAAATCACCTAAAATGGCAGACTTAGAACAAATCTCCCTAGACTTCTCTAAATATCAACAAGAATACTCAGAATTATTGGCGAATCGTCAACAATTAGAGACACAATTCCAAGAAAACAGCATCGTTCTCAAAGAATTTGAAGGTTTGGAATCAGATGCGAAAGTCTATAAATTGACAGGTCCTGTACTACTACCACAAGATCAATCAGAAGCTAAAATTAACGTGGAGAAGAGAATTGAATTCATCAAGAAAGAGATTGAGAGAGTAGAAGAAAATGTCAAGTCTACACAGAAGAAACTCGAAGATACAAGAAATAAATTGATCCAGTTACGTACTGCTCAATAAATGTTATATACACGGTATTAAAGTATGTACTTCTAGTAGCTTCTAACCTCTCGATGCCTGAGATTTGAACAAATTGATTGCACTGTTGACAGAATAGAACAAGAATTCTTCAGTATCGCTATAAATTTGACCTAAACTGTTCAAATTGTCCAATCTCTTTTCAACAAGTTCCAAAGTGTTGACAAATCCAGCAGATCTATCACTAGCCTGGAACAGTTCTAACTGAACATAATTTGAGCTCAATGATAATCTCTTTGTATACCATGCGAAATCATTGGTTTTATCACCTGAGTAAAAATGTAGATCATCAGATAGTTTATGCAATTCTGCAGATGAGGTACCGAAATGAGGAGGTAGCAATAACCAACTTTGTAGTTGGTTTAAATGCTGAGCAATGGTGGAATTGGCTTGTAATCTCTTCTTCACGAGGTATTTCAACTTGTCCACTTCGTTTAACGTTAAGAATTTGTCATCCCTGATATAATCCTGTAATGCAACACGTTGTTTCTTAAGATGGAATAAACAAAGGTCATAGGTCCCATTATTGAAAAGAGAGCTTATGGAGTCACTGAATCCATATGTTCTTGAGGATTCTAAGATTGCCTTATGTTGGAACCCAAGTTCAGGAACGAAATCAGTCAATGCCCTGTCCAGGATCTTATACTGTGGTGATTCTGGATTTAACTCTGGGCGTGAATGCTGTGAAGAATGATATAATCTTCTTGTGTTGGTCAGAAAGGATCTTCTTAAGTGAAACATGCTGATGGCTTGTCATTAACTTTAAAAGGAAGGTGTTTTAGTTTCTCTTCTTTATTGGAAAATGGTTCGAGTTCAGATTGCTTGATGAGGTAATGTCTATTTATGGCAATGCTCATAACCGCCCCTTATCCTTACTCTATAATGCTGACAATAAGCAGTAATCCACTACTTATTCCACATAAAAGGTACTGGCCACTCACTAAAGTACTGAGAGAGCATTCTCTCATACCTTCAGTTCCACTTCGCCAGACAAATATTTAACCCAATCGGGCAGCGATTTCCACTGCGTTTCCAACTTCTAAATCCATACTTATAATGCTGCTTTTGACCAATCGGAGTTGAGAACACCTCATCGCGATGCAATGAGAGAACAACAGCACAGTGCCTAGATAACTTTGGTGGAGTAAACTATATAAGCCAACCGGAAATCCTGTTTAAGTGAACAATTGATTCTCTAAACAATTTTTAATTGGAACTAATTTAAAGTCTGTTACGCTCAATAAACTAGCCAGTGAAATCATTCTGCTGTCAATCATTATTAGAGCAATTTATATAAAGCAGCGCAGTTCCGCACAAAAAAGAATCAATCCTTCATCATTTTTCTAATCTATCAATTCAATCAGTAAATATGACAACTCAAGGTCAGATCATCACTTGTAAAGCAGCAGTTGCTTGGGAAGCCAGCAAACCATTATCAATTGAAGAAATCGAAGTCCTTCCTCCAAGAGCCCATGAAGTTAGAATCAAACTAGATTACACTGGTGTTTGCCATACTGATGCCTACACATTATCTGGTGTCGATCCAGAAGGTGCCTTTCCTGTTATCTTAGGCCATGAAGGTGCTGGTACAGTTGAATCCGTTGGTGAAGGTGTCACTTCTGTCAAAGTTGGTGATTCAGTTATTGCCTTGTACACTGCTGAATGTAGAGAGTGTAAATTTTGTAAATCCGGTAAAACTAATTTATGCGGTTCGGTTAGAGCTACACAAGGTAAGGGTGTTATGCCAGATGGTACCTCCCGTTTTAGACACAAGGCCACTGGTAAAGAAATCTTACATTTCATGGGTTGTTCAACTTTTTCTCAATATACCGTTGTTGCTGATGTTTCAATTGTTGCTGTTAACCCAGAAGCTCCAAAAGATGTCACTTGTTTACTAGGTTGTGGTGTGACCACCGGTTATGGTGCCGCTCTGAACACTGCTAATGTTCAGGAAGGTGATACGGTTGCCGTGTTTGGTGCGGGTATTGTTGGTCTTTCAGTCGCTCAGGGTGCTGTTGCTAGAAAGGCCTCCAGAGTTATCATTGTTGACATCAATGATAATAAAAAGCAATGGGCAGACTTGGTTGGTGCAACTGATTTCATCAACCCAACTAAGTTGCCAGATGGCAAATCAATTGTTGATCATTTGATTGAAATCACCGATGGTGGTTTAGATTTCACTTTTGATTGTACCGGTAATGTCACCGTTATGAGACAAGCACTTGAAGCCTGTCATAAAGGTTGGGGTCAATCAATTATCATTGGTGTTGCTGCTGCTGGTAAAGAAATTTCTACAAGACCTTTCCAATTGGTCACTGGTAGAGTTTGGAAAGGTTCTGCATTTGGTGGTGTTAAAGGTAGAACTCAGTTACCTGGTTTCGTTGAAGACTCTTTGAGTGGAAAACTAAAAGTTAAAGAATTTATCACCCATAGACAAACTTTACCGGAAATCAATGAAGCTTTTGATGATATGCATAAAGGTGAATGTATCAGAGCTGTGGTGGACTTACAAAACATATAACTATCTAGGCTATGATTTGGGAATATTCTTGTGTTGGGTTCACTGTGTATATCTGATCTTGTAACTTGAGAATGTCTTAAAAAATTCAAAGCTATTAACACAACTGGTCTTTGTAGTTTAAATATACAATGACATGCACTATATCTACAGTGTTATAAAACAAAAGTACTTGTATATATAATCAAATCCCCCTAAACGCACACTTTATCTTCCCAAGAAACGAAACGAAATTATATAACCCCTTATATTAAAAACCAATGCGTATAAATGAAATTATAAAATAGACAATAATATAACAAAGAACCCACTCTTAATTTTCATTAACTGGAACGTAATTGATAGCAATCCCATTCATCTTTGAACTCAAGTCATTGAGATCGTTAACATTGATGTAAGGGCCATTAGCCTGTGGATTTTGCGCAATATGATGTTGTGCTGCTTGTTGTTGTAGAACAGATGATGGAGTTTGATCGGAAACCCTTGGTGCACCACATCTCAAACAACAAATGTTCTTTGCAAAATTATGGTAGGCACAGCCTTCATTACCACATTTCCAATCACCAGCCCTGAATGGCACAGTTGAGTTTCTGTTATTGTTGTGGCTGTTGTTGCTGTGATGATTGTGATTGTGATTGTGATTGTTATTGTTATTGTTATTGTTATGATGAGGGTTGAGAGTGTTATTATTGCTAGTACTGTATGAGCTGTTGTTATTATTGTTGCTATTTTTGCTGCTATTACTATTGTTATTGTTGTTAGTACTGTTAGTACTGGTCGTACTGTTGTTAACGTTGTTGCTGTTGTTGTTGTTGCCGTTATGTCCGCTGTTATTGCTACCACTGTTGTTGCTGCTATTACCATTGTTGCCATTGTTGTTATTTCCTGAATGTAAAGACTCTTGAAGGACAACAGCAGAAGCAGCAGGAAATGAACATCTGAAACAAGCGGTACGACGTTGGAAATTTGAAAACCCACAACTTGGACAAGTCCAATCACCTGGCCTTGGTCTATTCTTACTAGGTGGGAATGGGGTCAAAATCTCCTGCGCTCTATCCAAAACTCTTGCTGATGATGGTTGCACCTCGATACATTTGTCATTTAACGCACGTCCATTCATGGCTAATGATTCTGCAGCTTCTTCATGGGAACTAAAGACAGCAAACCCTGAGCCTGTTGGCTTATGTGGATCTGGTGCTTTTAAGGTCCAAAATGCAATTGGCCTACCACCGTATTGTGTGAACCAACTCTCAAGTTCACTTTGAGTTGTGTCATTTGGTAAATTTGATAAATGTAGAACTTTAGATCTCTCAGCAAGAAAAGCGCGAACATCAGATTTCGCATCAAATGGTCTTGTTAAAACATCTGGATGATCTTCCAAAGGTTGTGATTTCTTAGTCAATGCCTTTAAGATCTTTGACACAATCTCAACTTCATCAATAGCACGACGCGGAGTTTGTTGAATATTGTTCAATTGGAAGGGGACCTTGGTCTGATTGATTTCAACTTCTAATGCAGTGATAATACTTGATAGGTTTGATGCACTATAACTCAAAGCTTCAGGGTGATGAGCTTGCCATTTCACGTATTCTTGTTTAAGATCAAAGAGTCTTGAATGTTGCAAATATGGAGGTAATACGACTGATTTATCTCTAGCTTCCCTTGGTAATTGCACTCTTAGATCCCATGAATTCAAAGTAATGAAAGTGAACTCTAGTCCTTTACTAATGATATTTTCATGGATGAAGTGATCAAATTCATTGATGGCATCTTTGAAAGTCCCTGCATCACGGACATGCTCCCAGGTTAAAGAAGTCAGTGTGGTACACAATGCAGTGATAGGGGTATTCACGGGCCGAATCAAGACTGAACCCAAAGCTTTCGACTCGAGCGTTGTAGCGTCCAGTAATTCCCAGCCAATTTCAACGATCTCAGCAGAGTCTTTGGTGACGTATACACCTTGTTCATCACAAGTGGTGGATAAATGAATAACAACAAACAGGTCACTCATGCTTTGCTCAAAGTGCACTTCTGCTTTCAGATATTTAAGGATTGAAAAAGGAGCGAATCTGAAAAGTCGCGCAGTTGCTGAATAAACTCAATAAGTAAGGTTTGCAAGGGACAATTTTATGACTTTTCCAATGGAGAGTTTCAATCAAAGCTCCATCGAGCGACGTTTTAATTGAGCTGCCGAAATTTTTTCGATCGCAAAGAAAAATAGAAAAATTCACAAATCTGGAAAGACTCTTGATGAAGTATAGTTCCTAAAATGGACATTAACACTGTTTTTCCTCTTCAAGAGGTAAACAATTTGCATTTTCTCATGCTTTGACACCTTCAGTGGCCCGGTTTCATCCATTTCTAAAGGTTTGCAACCCTATTCTCACCTCTCAAGAAGCGATAAAACTTCTTATACACTTCGTCAGTCATTCATTTCCTAAATTATAGATTTTAATAATCAAGACTCCAATTCTTTTAACACATTCCACTACCAATTGTTCATAATCTACCACACTCATGAGCACGCTTCCACCAGATATTGATCCCACTAAGCAGCCCTTACGTGTGTTCAAGGCACAGCTAATTGTCTCCACAGTCTTAGGGATTGCCGCCTTCTTATCATTTTGTGTTTTAAGGTATAGATGGCCTCATATCTACGCGGTTCGTGTCTTGAGAAAGAAAGACTTGAGATCACTACCGAAGACGTTATTTGGCTGGTGTTTATCTTTATATCGAATAACTGATGAAGAAGTGCTAGATCATGGTGGCTTAGATGCCTATGTCTTCCTTGGATTCTTTAGAATGGCTGTAAAGTACTTTGCTATTTGTGCATCTATTTCCATCTGTCTTATTGGACCTATAAGATATTATTACACTGGGTTTTTTGATAGTGATGGTATTTCCTGGGGTGATGGTGATGACTGGTATAGTACTTTATTCATCCGAGATGATAAGGGTGATAATGGAGGTGGAATTGATGATAATAATGCTAAAGCTGCATGGGTTTATACTGTGTTTACATACGTTTTCACTCTGATAGCTTTTTATTTTTTGTGGCAACAAACAGAGATTGTCGTTGCTGTAAGACAGAAATACTTGGGTCATCAAAACTCAGTCACTGACAGAACAATCTTGCTCGAAGGTCTTCCTGACGAAGTCAATCCGCATGAATATAGTAACAATTCCTCTAGTGAATCATTAGATTTATCGAGCAATACAGTACAAAAGTTTGATGAGAGTAAACTAAAGAAATATATTGAAGATTTGGGGTTCGGAAAAGTCAGAAGTGTCTATATTGCAAGTGATTGGAAACCATTGAAGGAATTGTTTGAGAAAAGAAAAGCCATATTACGGTCCCTTGAAGTTTTTTATTCCAAGTATGTTCCACTGAATGTCCAGATATATACATATGGGAACTTGGAACCGTCGGTGGTGCCCTCCAGACAGCCAAATTATCTGACAGAGGATTATCCCTTGCTAGGGGCAAACAAAAGACCAAAGATCAAGCTCGGTAGATGGGGCATTTTTGGAGAAACAGTCGATGCTATTGATTACTATTCTGATCAGTTAGTTCAGATTGACAATCAAATCAGAGAAATGAGAATTCGAAATAACTTCCAAGTTGCAAGATCTGCCTTTGTCACTATGGACTCCGTTGCATCGGCTCAAATGGCATCACAAACCGTCCTGGATCCTCATGTCCATAGATTGATTGCAAGACTAGCTCCTGCCCCGCATGACGTGAACTGGGATAATCTAAGTCTATCTAAGATGAATAGATTTATGAGAGCTAATATGATTACTGTCATCATTGGTATCTCAACTGTCACTTTAATCTTCCCTGTCATTTACCTATCGACTTTTATCAACTTACAGACTATTGAAAAGTTCTGGCCTGCATTAGGTGAGTGGATTGGTCAAAGTCAGATAGCAACGTTATTGATTGGGTTGGTTCCACCATATCTATACACCTTGTTGAATGTCTCAGTTCCATATTTCTACTCATATCTATCAGCACAGCAAGGCTACATCTCAAGTGGTGAAATTGAACTATCCACATTGTCAAAGAATTTCTTTTATATATTCTTTAACTTGTTCTTGATCTTCACATTAGCCGGTACGGCATCAAATGTCTGGGCTTTACTCGGTGATACAACCAAGATAGCGTATGAGTTGGCCAACTCCTTGAAAAACTTGTCTCTATTCTATGTTGATCTGATTTTACTTCAAGGCTTGGGTATGTTCCCATTCAGGTTATTACAAGTTGGTGATGTCTTCCTTGAAATCTTTGCAAACTTGTTTTACTGCCGTACTGCAAGGGATTACAGAAAACTTTATTATACTCCACCAGTATTTGACTTTGGCCTTATTCTGCCTCAGCATATCTTGATTTTGATAATCACTATGATCTATTCTGTCACTTCTACAAAGATTGTCACTGCTGGTCTGTGCTACTTTGTTTTGGGCTATTACACTTACAAATATCAATTACTTTATACCATGGTGCATCCCCAGCACTCAACAGGTCAAGCATGGCCTATGATTTTCAGAAGGATTTGTCTAGGGTTAGTTTTATTCCAAATTACTATGGCTGGTACATTAGCTTTAGAGCGTGCTTATATTCTGGCAATCTTAATCCTCCCATTAATATTGATGACTTTCTTGGTGTCCTATAGTTTTGAAAAAGATTATTTGCCGCTATCCTTCTTCATTGCATTGAAAGCTATCAAGAAACCTGAAAGTGAAACATCCCCTGTGATAAGCTCACCTCTCTCAATCAGCGAACAATCAACAACGAATTCTAGAGTAAATTTAAGAAAGAGAAGAAGTACTATTGATGAAACTAGAGAAGAGAATATCACATACACATGTCCATACTTGACTGATCCATTGGATGGCCCAATAATAGGGTTTGATGGGGACTATGTGCAACAGATACATTATGACTCTACCACTTTGAATGAACGAGTCATCAGAAAATTCTATATGGTTTCCGAGTGGGAATAGATCAACTTAGTAAAAATAAAATGATTTCTTACTTTCTCTTAGACTCTTTTGCGGTGCATCTGTCCTTAAGGAAACTAGTAGCTTACTGCTTTCACTATTCTCGCGCGAAATCTTTAATCAAAAATTCGGGATTCCTGGAGATTAGACACATCATATAAACTTGATATCCAACAATCATCCCCACCATAATGGCTCCAATCACCTTTGTAACTGGTAACGCAAACAAGCTAAAGGAATTCCAAGCAATTGTTGGTGATGATTCAATCTTGAACCAAAAGATCGATCTGGAAGAAGTTCAAGGCTCTATTGATGAGATCTCAATCAAAAAGGCCAAAGCTGCTGCTAAAGTCATCAATGGTCCTGTCCTAGTGGAAGACACCTGCTTGGTGTTCAATGCGCTGAGTAAACCAAATCTGGAACTACCAGGCCCTTATATCAAATGGTTTCTTGAATCTCTTGGTACTGAAGGTTTACCTACTTTACTTGCAGGTTTCCAAGATAAGGGCGCCCAGGCAATTTGCACATTTGCCTTCACTGAGGGACCAGGCCAAGAAGTTAAGTTGTTTAAAGGTATAACTGATGGCTCTATTGTTGATGCTAGATACAATGGTGGTGTTGTCTTCGGCTGGGATCCGGTATTCTTACCAGCAGGGTTTAAAGAAACGTATGGACAGATGGATAAAGCTGTTAAGAATACAATTAGTCATCGTTACAGGGCACTAGAGAAGGTGAAAGAGTTCTTAAAAGAAAGAAAATAGATTGTTTTGTTGTATTACTTTTTTAATGGACAGATTTTGAGTGTGTGTGTATGTGTGCGTATGTGTTGAGTATGATTAGATCGCAAGTTCATTTGAAACACCGTTTGGATTGTTTGATTTCCAATTATCAATCCATGAGATGACTCTTTGAATATTGGAATCTATATCCTCAGTACTATTTGATTGTAATTCAACAACTATTTCTGGGGCATAACCTTCTCTAGCTTCTTGTAATATAACTTCCATAATTTCACAATCCAAATTTTCATCGATCTTACTTTGTGAATAATCTCTTTTACTCAATCTATCGTATAGGATCCCATTATCAGTCCTCAAAACAACGACTAAATCAATTAATCTCTCTGGGAAAAGATCATTGGCATGCCAATCTATCAAAATACCACCTTTTTCAAGTATAGGTTCCAAGGCATCCAATAATTTATCTTCATCTACGATGTGTGAGTTTCTTTCTTCATCAAATCCGTCATAAGCATCATTCTCTCTAGCAAAATCAGTGACATTGATATGTCTGAAAGATGGTAATTCTTCAGTAATTGATTCAGCATGACTAGTCTTACCACAACCCTGAGACAATGTTAGCACTTGTCCTGCCGGTTGCAGGATTTCAAGTTCTTTCTAAACGGATAGAATGCGAGTATAATTAAACTTACAGGAGTACCAGTAATGATGATGTTTGGCAATCGTCTACTCGACATCTTTTTAGTAATCGGTCTAAATCTTTTATAAGATATACACAAAGTATTCCTTGCAAGCTCATCACTAAAAAAGTTCAGATTTGTTAGGAGCAGCATATACTCTCTAGACGACTTCCGACTGAATCATGTGATGATTCGGAATTAATACCGGAATTAATCTTCGGAATATCCAGTTATCACCAAAACCATAAGCTTTCAGCTTGATCAAAATTTGTAAAAGACCGTGTAGAATAACGAACAAACCAATTTTTCAGTGGTGAAGATTGATTAAGAAAGTGATTGTGTTTTCTTCTGTTTTGATAGATTAACACACTGAGAATGAGTATGTGATTTAGTCATAAAATAATAGTTGTTTAATGGCGATAAATTACTAACTGCTTGCAGCTACTTGGGACCAAATAGACACAGAAAGTCTGCTTAAGAAACAACTTGGGACAAGAGTAAACTCTGTTCTCGGGTCCAATGATTTATCAGAGGGAAGCGGCCACCTGGTGGACTCGTTTGGTCAATTATCACATTTAGGAAGATCACAAACTCCCTTACAAGGCGCCTTAAACTCACCTTCTGGTTCATTGAATACCAACAACCAATCAAATACCAATGGTATCCAAACACCTGTGGCGCATCCACCTCCTGGGTTACAATCACTTCCAAAACAATCTGATTCAATGAATCCTTCAATTGCTAATAACTTGTTGAATGAGAAACATCAAGAATCATTCGAAAAGACAGATGAGGAGTTGACTAATTTAGATAGATATGGTCTGAATGGATTATTACCTTTGATTCGAATGGAAAATAATGATCAAACCACAGTTGCCATTGGAACTGATTTGAACCTTCTTGGCATAGATATGAGTGAATCTGCAATTGATGAGAAACTATCAAAGACTTTTCCATCACCATGGATTGAAACTTCTAGAAGCGAAGTGGAACCAGAATTTAATACTCCAGTTCGCTTCAAAATTGAGAACCTACCACCTGTCCAAGGGAAACTAAACCTGTTCCCCGATGAAACTTTGTTCTATATATTTTATACAAAGGCCAGAGATATTTTGCAAGAATTATCAGCTAGAGAATTGATGAATAGAAATTGGAGATATCATAAAGATCTACAGGTTTGGTTAACTAAAGATTCAAAGACTGAGCCTATTCAACAATCTCCACAAAGTGAGCGGGGTATTTATATCTTTTTTGATCCTCATAGTTGGGAGAAAGTCAGAAAAGAATTTGTTCTATATTACCAATCTATAATGTCATAATCGTTTGTTTCAGTACTTTAATTTAATCATTTATTATAAACTCAGTGTAGTGTTATGCGTTGAATTCATTAATCTAATCAAAAGGATAAGTTTGCTGGTACTACAGCTATATTCATAAGGAAAAATGACATTATTGTATATATTTTCGTTCTTATGTACATGGTGTTTTTAAAACTATTTATAACCCTTCTAGCCCAGCAAGACCATCAATCTCTAGTGCTTAATCGCATGGTAACGTTTACCTCTCACAGCGAACAAGTATTGGTTGAATCTGTATGTTTCATGAGGGTTGACATCGTTTAATTCCCATTTGGTAGAACTGAATAAATTGTCAGTACGGTTCATCAAGACATCTAAATCATCAGCGAAATTATCCATTAGCCAATTCCAATCGGTGATGGAATCCTTCTCATGATAACCTGTAATGAAAATAGGACATTTGGATTCTAATAACCCGGGAACGGTTTTTTTCCATAGTTCTTTAACATCTGGGTAACCTAAACCTGGATGGAATAGAAAGAAAGAATCTAGGTAAGGGTCATAAGGGAAGAAATCCTGTGCTTCATGGAAAACATGGAAATAATCAGTATGATAAACCATTGATAAGAATGGATCAATTCTTTTGACGATTGGTCTTGAACTTTGTAAATATGAACCTTTATCTCTATCATAGTATGCTTCTGGCCCGATAAAATGTAATTCAAATTCAATTTCTGGGAATAAGTATGATAATTGCTTCCAGACATGGCCAGGAAGTTGACCTTCAGCTCTTGCACCAACGATAAATAATCTTAATGGTCTATCTTTAAAAGTAGATGCTCTTTGGAATGGATATAATGAATAACGTAAGGCTGCTAAAGATTTTAAACCTTCTAAAGTGACCGGACCTTTTGGACTTAATAAGTAAGGGGAGAATTGATGTAATAGAGCACCCATTGTTATTGGATATGATAACATCTTTGTAACAGCAGCTAATTGGAATTCAGTGTCCATGGAATAGAATTGTCTAGTATAAAAATAAACATCCCAATTTGATAAATTCACCATTGATTCATTTTCTTGAATTCTTGGAAAATCAAACTCTGGAAATGGTCTACCTGATCTCAAATCATGTTCATAAATATTAACTTTCTTTAAAATTTCATATTTCTTCAATCTATGATATTCTTCATCTTGTTCCCAAGCTTCTTTTGAATGATGTGTTGGAATACCACTATAAGGACAAGTATAATTGATGTCTTTCCCAGTGACAGGACACTTAGCAAGCGCTCGTATCGTGGCAGCTCTATGTCTTAGATCTTGTGAAGGGGAAGAATCCCAAGGATGGAATCTATTATCAACCGTTGGGTCATCAGGGGAAGGTGGAGGGTCCAAACCAAGAGCATTTCTAAAGATGCTCATGATTCCCCTTTTTGAATGAAGTTGTGCTGCTGCCCTTGTCTGCAAAAACAGACGGGAAGCAGAAGAGGACACAACTAACATGTTTTTGACTGGTGGCCTTTGTGTAGTTTTTTTTTTTTTTTTTTGATAGCAAAAGATTTGTGACTTTAAGTTTCCTTTAATGAAAATTTATCGAGAATATTATTCAACGGCTAATTTGTAAAACGAATTCGCGGGTGATGAGCTTATTCGGGGATTGAAGGGAGATTTAGACGGTTCAAGGAGGTGTTTAAAAACTGATGAAAGACACGGTTCAAGTCGGTGATTGGTCGTCATTAGATGAATTGTAATTACCGAATACACCGAAAAAGAGTATCAAAAAGGGAGAGATAATGTTGTGGTACTAATGAAAACACTGCACTATGAATGCTGATTCTCTTACATAATCGCATTTTTTTCGCGAAAGTAGTTTACATACAAAAAAAAACCACCGAAAAGTGAAAAATCGGTCCAAATTCGTTGCAATTCAGGCCATTCTCACCTACAAAAATACAGGGAAAAGCCCAGTTTACAATGTTTGCAATGGGACTCTTTAGAGGTACTTTGAGGGCAGCTGCCACGTCACGACTCTTCCCTTTAGTAAGAACGTTCTCAAATATCCACAAACCGGAATTGGTAATCAAGAAATCATTCGGGTCTTTGTTCTTCCAGCCAAAAGTTTACAAGACAGATATTACCAAATTACAAGCTGAATTACTGGAAGAATATAGATTTGCTAGATTAATTCCCCCACAACAGGCAAAAATTTTGGAAAATATTCACACTGTGGAGCCAGGGTTGAGTTCTGAAGAATTATATTTGGATTCAGTCTTGAGAAAAAGAAGATTAAAAATGAAGAAGCATAAACTGAGAAAGAGAAGAAAAGCTCAAAGAGCTCTGAGACGCAAGTTGAAGAAGGATTAGTCTCATTGTTGTTGGTGGTGTAAATTATTGTAAATAGTTGCATTATACGTTCTAAAGGAAAATTCATATCAAACCACGCTGTATTTGATCTATTCTTCCAGAATCATGATTGCTTGTGGTCTTAGTCTCTACAATTAATAAGTGATACCTACCTAATCCTCTTGGTTTTTGGTCCGAACTATATATTGATTAGAGTTTTTCAACGCCCCTTCTCTATTTATATAGCAAATCATCGAGTTGATTGTCACCTTTTTGTATCTGAGTAGCCTCTTCTACGCATCAATAGAAATCAGATAAGGAGCACTACGTTGTTAATTTTAAACCATCAAACGCCATAGTACTCATAAGAAAACTTTTTCAACCAATCTAAATCAATTTACCCAATATACGTTTAACTAACGATATGATCGCTAAAACACTTAACGCAACTAAAATATAATAACCATAATGGAAAACCTTGTAAGACAATTTACCAGTAATTTTAGATCTGTTATGATGCTCCAAGTCAGAAATGATTAGCACATTTCTTCTATAGATCTCCTTAGCTTCTTCAATAATATCCAGCTTTTCCTGTTCTGTTAATGCATTTCTTGTGGCAAGTTCATAATCTCTCTTGTATTCAATTCTTAATGTCTGATCATCAGGAACGTCAAATCTGAAGAGATTTGTACCAAACTTTGAAACTTCCTCTGTCGATTTACCTTCAACTTGAGGGAAAATGCCGGAAGCCTTGGTCAGTGAAGATAACATTAATCTCCCTCCTGCAAATAACGCTAGATACATAACATGACAATATGCTAAAAGAATATGTGGTTTGGCTTCATAAGCTTCAAGAAGATGTTTCACAAATTGGATCTGTTCTTCTCTCACTGGCTCTTGAAATTTGGTAGGATCATTATCATAAAAGAATCTTAAATCTTTTTCTAATGGTGCTGTTCTAACAATTTCTGGTCTCCAGAATTTACTCAAGATCTCCCCAGTTTTACTTAATTCGGATTTACTCAACTCTTGGTTTATCAGAATCTCAACATTTTTGAAGATATGATAGAACCCTTGTAAACCTTGTCTGTAAATCTTAGCATCTCTTAAAGCGATAGCGAATTTAACTGATACTGTCTTGTCAACTATATTATGTTCTTTTAGAGTGTTATTGTTGATTCTATTGGCTAAGGCACCTAAATCTGACTTCAGAGGTATAATTTCTGCTTGTGGGATCTTGGACATGGTGTGATTCTGTTTCTCTCTTTCGATTTCCTTAATATGTAACCTGATTTAGTTGTTGAAAGAAAGTGTGGACTTTTTATACATGACACAGTTTTTTCAACACAGGACATATCGGTCTCAAATGTTTAATCTGAACTGGTCCTACTCGGGAAATGGCCCATTTCGGAAATACCCCGTTTTTGTCAGAAAAACGCGAACCCGTAAAAATTTACAACGCGACCATGACATGAGAGCTCTTCTCTGTTCTTTATCATAATGTGAGTGCAATTCGCTCTAGAATCACTCTTAATCTTGCTTGGAATCATTGGAAACTCCACCCAGGATATCCAACATCTTCTTTGATGCACCATTGTTGAATCAAACGGAAACTGTACGCCGTGATCTCTTTAATGTTAACACCGTGAGTTATCGGCAACTGGATTGAATCTCTTACAGGGTCCACACTATCCGTATCTTCGTTACTCGATTTTTTCTTCTGCAAGAAATAGGACACAATCGCTGGATACTGTTCTTGTAATTTGAAGATTGATAGATATTCCTCACTCTGAATCAAGCCTCTTTTGGATAGTTCCCTATAACGCAACAAGTTCTTCACATTATTATTGATTCTCTCATCAATTATCTTGATGGCATCCAAGTCCTCCTTTTTGTCGTAGCTCTTCTTTCTTTTTCTTGCCTGGTCCAACTGAACAAATTCACTAACAATCTTGCATACATGTTCATACACCACCATACGAATTTGCAAACAAAGACCAGCAATATCATCAAATCCGTTCTCCATAGAAAGTTTCAACACGTTATCAACAAACGCTATCAAACTCATCCATGGATTATCGTTGTAAAGCTTCTTAGCCAGTCTTCGACCCTGATCTTCATAACTGAAGGCCACTAAGTATACTATGATACAATCAATGAAGTAGACAATGGCCAATTTTGGATCCTCATTTCTGAGGCTATCACCTTTATGCTTCTTCTCTCTTGCAGTACCTAACAGTTCATCTTTTCGACGCTGAAGTTTTTCCTGTTGAGACAATGGTTTCGCCTTGGCTAATGGCTTATCATCAGAATCATTACCATCCGAAGGTAGATCCTGACTTTCTCTTTTCTTCACTTTGATCCCTAATCCAATTGCAAGACTTTGTTTGTCATTCTTAACCACTTTCTCTTTTGGTAAGTGTTTGTTTTCTTTATAGTATGAAGGAACATAAAGAGTCAGTAGGAGTTCTCTCTTATTGGGAGAATTGACATATCTGTATGAATGAACGCCGAAATGTTCAACTTTTTCAAAAGAGAGCTGTTCTTCCTTGTTCCCCAAAAGCTTTTGGTCTCTCGAAGGTGGGCTTTGTAGCTCTTCATATTTTGACGGTAGTGTGGGAGATAACCGCTGCGGTATAATTGATTGGTCCGAGCCATTACCACTGACTGTTTCATACTCAAAGGGCAGTTTTGGTGAAAGAATCGGTGGAAGCTCCCCATTTGTATTATATGTCCTTATTACTGTGTCAACATCTTCCCAGTTATACTGTTCTTTCTCAATTGATCCATTTTTCACGGTTGTCTTAGAGATGACGGGCTCCTCCCTCTCTAGTTTCTTCTTCCGACTTATGTATTCACTGAACTTTTGGGACATTGCCGGTTGGGGCTGGCTCCAATTGAGTGTGTCTCTGTGTGAACGTGTCCTGTGACTCCCTTATATTAAAAACTAGAAGTTTCTGATCTTCTGTTGCAGCTCGTATCTTAAACAGCTCCAATGTGTTGTTCACTGTTAATTCGGTGGTTGCGTCTTTTTTTTTTTGGTCTTTATACCTCTGTTGATATATATGTTTCTGAAAAATACGATCGGTTGAACAAACTACATAGCATCACCCTACAATATTATTCGCAATTTCGTCAATTCATAATCTCAACAGTTCTTGGCCAACCAATTTCAAGATCTCCGTTTCTGATTTATCCAAATTCTCAATCTTTTTAGCAATCACTGGCCAGACGTCACCATGACGTGGTTCTTTCTCTTGGAATTTTTTAATAAATTCTTCAAACTCTTCATCTGACTCTTTATGTCTCTCTAAGAAATTATAATTCCAAGCCCAAGCATCACCAAAATCGTCCTCGGCCTCTATGGCTCTCTCAAACCAACGCTTACATTTATCAAACTTCCCATCAGTCCAGAAATTCACACCAATAACCAGTAATATCCTAACATCATTATTAGTAGCTGATAATGCGTCTTGATATGCTGTTTTCCTTGCTGATTTCTTCTTTAATGATTTGATCTTGGCAGCCCAGATCAATGCAGACTTTGGAAATTTCTGAAGGGCCTTTGTTAGGATGACATCAATTTGATCTTTATTATTGAGCTTCTGTTCCAATTGAAGCTTAGCTAGCCATAACTTGTCGTTTTCTGCATTCTTCAAGATACCAAGATCCAAGTCTGATCTTGATCTAGTTTCGTTCCCCAATAGATAGTCAACCTCGGACAAAGCGACCCATAGTTCAACTGAATTTGGGATAGTCTTAGTGCCAACCGACACAACTTCCCTGGCCTTAGCGAGTTCATTAATGTCGATGTAGATCTGGTATCGCTGTAATACTAGTTTCCAGCATTCCGGGAACCTTGCAACCCCTTCACTAGCAATCTCTAAGGCTTCATTCACCAAGTCCTGTTGTCTCAAGAATGTGACAAATTTATACCAGATTCTTTCATTGGACACTTGACCTTTGGCATCCTTATACAATCTCATGACCTCATCATTATGACCTTCAACAGTTTCTAGTTTGATCAATGCAAGCCAGATATCAACATTTGAAGGTAGGACATCAAACGCTCTTTTTAAGATATTTTTAGCTCCCTTAATATCATCATTAATCTTCCAAACTTCTTTGGAGTACATCAACCAGAACGTGGCATTGTCTGGAAGTGTTGCAACGATCTGTTCAAACAATTTAAACAGCTCCTCTTGGAAATCAGATTTATATAACTTGATGAGTCTTCTCCAAATAGCAGCCTTCTTAGGATAGATGGCTGCGGTGTACTCAAGGATGGCTTTGTAAATATGAACTTCTGGTTCGTACCTCTTAGCATCCTCTAGCAAAGTAGCATAATCTTGGTCCTCAGTTGATAAAAGATTCTCAACAATCAACTTCGCAAGCCTTTGCGTTCCATCCTTAGCGTAGTTGATAGCATACTCATACCATACTTCTTTTGGTTCAGAACATTCTTTGAAGGTCTTTTTGACCAGCTTGTCTAACTTATCATCGCTTGCTCCATTTACAGCCTCCAAGTGACATGCCTTTAGCCAGATTAGTATATTATTAGGAATGACCTTTCTCGCTTTGTTCAAGGTCTTCTTGGCTTCTTCATAATTCTGAAGATTAATCAATCTTAACCATAATGTGACCTCCTCGGGCACGATGTCCACTGATTTTAGTGAAATCTTTAATTGATCTTCTTTGTCTTCTTCTAATTCTATGCTTTTCAGCCATAGTTCAGTGCTTGTTGGTAAGCTCTCCAGTGCTTTCCTTATGACCCTCTTTTTATTGAATGATTCTTGTTCTAGATCAGCAGCTTTGATCCATAACTTCAGGGATCTGGGGTTATTCTTAACACCATCAGCAATAACAATCTTTGCGTACTTCAAATCATGCTGATTCAGCCTCACATTCTCTAACCAAATCTCTTCATCATTAGGACAATTATCACAACCTTGTTGAATTATCTTTCTAGCATATTCGAAATTCTTGTTGAATTCCTCCAGCCGAGCTCGAGCTATCCAACCTTCCGGTTTGTTAGGGTCTGCCTTTGTGAATGAACTTAAAATGGTCTTGATCTTCTTGATTTCTTCTTCGTTGTTCGATGCTAGGTTGGAAATTTCGTTTAGATAGCTAGTTGAATCCAGCGCCTCTTCATTATTGTTGAATATGTCCAAATTGGCATCAATTTTAGAACCAAGAAGTTTCTCTCTTTGAGAAGTAAGTGCACCAATATCAACTGATGAGTCAATATTAGAACCGTTAGAGATACCTGTCAAAAGTGTGTCTGGGGCAGCATATGTCCTCTGTTGATCTTGTTCTAGCTGTCTCAATCTCTTATTTCTCTTTGTCAAATCACCAACCTCTGGCAAATTAGCCCATTGCTCCACAGTGATACTAGATAGCCCTTTTTTCAAATCCACAAATTGGTTTGAAATTTTTGTTAAATTAGATTCGTCTTGTTCAACTTCGTCAATTGGAAGTTTTCTCTTATTTTTACTCTTCATGCGATTCTCTATCTCCTGATATATGACATCTGCCTCCTGATCTTCTTTACTAAGGCCATTTGAAGAGCCTAAAAGACCTGTTTCATCAACGTCTCCAAAATTATCTTCATCATCTGAATTAACGGTCTTGGTCTGAGGCGGTAGTCTTGAATTACCAATGTCAGACCGCGTAGTAAAGCCAGTGGCACCTCTTCCAATACCGGCAATATACCCTGGTGGGGCCTCCTGGTCCAGGAATGCTCTTCTCAGCATTGGAAATTGGTGAATCTTGATATTTGACACCAAAATAGAAGCGATGAAGTGCCATTTTTTTTTTCTTTTGAGTGGAACAGAACCGTTTGGTAAGCGACACATCACTACAGCCTATATGTAGCGTACGCTCTACAACCAATCACACCAGAAGAATCCTACAATATTAACTAAAGAACCATAAAATTATCTATCAGGTTATTATTACCAATTCTATTCGTCTTCATCGTCAGTATCAACTGGCTTTGGAGTGCCCTTTGGACTACTTAACCATTCTATGTGTCTCAAACGACGACGTTCCTCTCTAGCCTTCTTTTCATTTCTGGTCATCTTTTTCTTCTTAGTTCTGACTTTAATGTTTGCTGGAGAATCGTCATCTTCATTGGTCTTGGAAATCACTGGCACTGGCGTGCCTTCTTTCGAAGCGGCAGTTGAGCCACCACCATCTTCAAATGATGAATTATCGACAGTGGTATGACCTTTCGAAACCATGGTACCGTTCTCAACAATCCATTGTTCTGGGCATAGCGCACCGACGAACTCATTGTTATGTGAAATCATGACCACACCACCACTCCATTCTCTGATTGCAACTGCCAGACCACCTAAGGAATCTCTATCCAGATAATTTGTAGGTTCATCTAAGACTAACAAATGGGGATTATTCCACATGGCACCTGCAATAACGACTTTAACTAACTGACCACCTGATAATGAACCCATTGGAGTATGATCAGCGATATCACCATCTAGACCGACATCTTCAAAATGTTGACGAATGACTTTTGGAGTTAATTCTCTGTAACCTAAACCTTCTCTTGAGGCTTCATGATCATCGAATTTTTGTAACAGTTTATCAAACCCATGTTCTAATAGCACGTCTTTGGAGACCCAACTGTTATATTTTGGTAACCAGAATTTCCATTTAACTTCATATTGGAAAGATTTTTTCAATTTTTGTCTACCAACAATGGCTTCTAATTGTCTTGGACCTCTTCCATCATTAATATCGATTTCCTTTTCCATCAAAGCCTTCTCTTCATCAGATACTTTTCTTGATTCTTTTAGTAAAACTTCGCGATCATCACCAAATCTATATCTCCATTGTAAATATTGGTTAGCAGTCTTTTCCTTATGTTCATTCACGTGTTGTAAAGCATGTTGAGCGATGTAACCAATACGTAAGTTTGGATGTTTTTCAACTTTACCTTCCTGTGGAACTAATTCACCAGTTAATAATTTGATTAAAGTGGATTTACCAGCACCATTTGGACCCAAGATGGCAACTCTTGATGATAACGATAGGGAACAAGAAACGTTACTTAATGATGGCTTAGCAGCACCTGGATATGCAAATGTGACATTGGTCATTCTGGCAACAGATCTAGTATTGGATTTCACACCGGTCAAGATACCTGGAGGTGGGAAAGCCATTTTAACATTTGAATCGGTTAATGTATAATAAGATTTACCTTCTGGTTTGACTTCAACAAATTTGGACAAATTACCCTTGTAATAGGCTAATTTTTTGTTTTCGTAATGAATAATATCGGTACAAACGTTATCCAAGAAACCAGAGTCGTGGGAAACGATCAATGAGGTTATTTCTTCATGGGAATTCAAGTAATCTTCTAACCATTTAACATTGGAAACATCCAAATGATTGGTAGGTTCATCCAATAATAAGACATCAGCTTTCATTAGCATAGCTCTGGCCAATTCTAATTTCATCTTCCAACCACCGGATAACGATCCAACGTGCTGAGCTCTTCTTTCTTCGTTAAACCCAACCTCTGCCAAGGCATTGGAGATTTCTTCTTTTGAAACTTGTTGTAATTCGGGATCTGAGCCAATGAAGGAGACTAAATCCATATCGGCTTCTGAACCTTGTAATTTATGCTCGACAAAACAAGTTCTTAAAACCGATTTATCTGGGAAACCTTCCAACTGACCATTGGCGATAGATCTCATTAAAGTCGACTTACCACAACCATTACGACCACATAAACCGTATCTATGACCTTTCAATAATCTCAAAGTAGTCTTATTCAGTAACATACGACCACCATAAGCTAATGAGAAATCTGAGTTCACAATCTCAATACCATCATCTTCATCTGATTTGACAACTTCTTGATGGAATAATGCTCTTAATTTAACAATAACTTCATCGGCGTATTTCTTAGCCTCTTCTTCACCATCTTGAGATAGAGCTAGTTCTATATATTCTTTCAATCTCTTCCAATCGTTGACATTAGCATCGGCAACTAAGACTTTGTTTAGATAATCAAGTATGACTTCATCATTGTTGAACTTTTCGCCATTGATATATTTCTTACCTTGATCCAAGGTCATTCTACCCCCAAATTTACCATCATCTAAAGAATCATCCTTCAAGACCTTCAAAGCTTTTTCAGCTAATTCTCTAACTTCTGGTAATGAGGCAGTATCAACAACTTTTTGAACTCCTGGCATCAACAGTGGAATGAATTCTTCAATCTCAATAGCATTGTTAACCAATCTAGTCAAATTTTCAACAACAATAACAGTTTGACGTAATTGTTCCTGGGATGATGAGGATAAGTTTAAAGATCTGACTAAGATTGGAACTAATAAAGATAATGCAGGTTCTGTAACTTCTGCGACAAACGTGACTGATGATAGTGATTTAATACAATCAGGGACTTTATTTGGATCTGATAAAGTTGAAATGATGATATCGTAGCGTGGTTGTAAATCCAAATTATCCAAGACTTTGACAAAATTAGTCATGGTCTTGAAACCGTGTTTAGCTAATTCTGGTTTAAAATCAGTAGTTATATCAGTCAAAACCGGCACAGCTTCTTTAAATTTCAATTCGATTAAATCACCTGGTGAGTCTTCAACAATTTTATCGACCACTTTCAATGCAGCGATTTTGGATTGCCATTTAGCGGAAGATTTCAAGTATTTCAAGATTTCAACTAGAACCACCGAGGATAGTGCTTCAATTGGGTACGATCCATAGATTGCATCAACAGCTGCTTGGGCTGATCTCTTGACATTGTTCTCCTTGTCAGCAAATGCATCTAGAGCAATTGATAATAGTTGAATGAAGTAAGCCTCTTTTGGAGTTTGACCGCTAAACTTTCTGACAATTGATGAGATTAAAATCAAAGCTGATTCTCTGATTAAAGCTGGATTCTTAGGCTTTATCAATTTTGAAGTTAAATCTTGGATTTTCCAGTCATTTATTGATGTAATACCGTGCTCGGAGATCTTTTCAACAACAGCATTAACTTCGGCCTTTATATCTGATAAAGAATTTAAATTTTTCAATTTTGACAAGTTTTCTGATATTGGGGTAAGTTCTAGTTTGTCTAATGACTGGTTTAAAGATGTTAATGAAGTGGTTGATTGTGAAGGAGATGTCAAAGTAGAACTTAATGGGGTTGAAGAAGTTGAAGTTGGAGTTGATTCTAATTGAGCAGCTTGTTTCTTATTTGGTATTGGTCTGTTCAAACCAGTATTTTGTTGATTTAGATATTGATCGTAACTCATGGCTTTCTTTTGCATTCCAAAACCACCTCTTTGGTATCCACCTTGTTGGTAGCCACCTTGTTGGTAGCCACCATAACCACTTTGATTGTAGCCTTGATTATAGCCTTGGTTATAACCACCTTGTTGATACCCACCGAATTGTTGTTGGTTGGTGTCACTTTGAGCGCCACCTGGGATGAAAGACCCTGAATTATAAGCGTTGAACTTTGGGGGCATGGTTCCAACTGCTTTAAAGAAGTAATGTGAGATGGTTTTAAAGAGCCTTTTTGAATGTGCATCGCATATTTCAAAATTTTTTTTTTCTTATTTTTTTTACTTTTAATTATTGACACAAGGGGAAATGACAGATTGATGAAAGAAGATAAAAAAAAAAGTGTGTGCACTTTTAATACAAATGGCAGGAATTACAAGTTACAACCAAGGGTATTTTAACAGATTAATGTATTTATGGAGTGAGTATGGATTACTTATGCAGTATTGATGAGATATTTATGAGATATTTACATGTATTTATGAGTATTTATGAATATCGTATTTCCGAGTATCTTTGTGATTAGTTAGAAGTAGGAGAGACACTGGATAAGGTCATTAACATTAAGACAGTGAAATTGATATGACCAACCCTGCCCGTTTAACCAATGTCTCAATCGCAAATTGAGTCTACAACCCTACATCAAAGCATCACAAAAGAAGTTGCTACTCGACCAACACGTGGAACAAGTGCTTTCATATGGTTATCGCAGTCGTGAGAAGTGGAAAAGACAGCTACTGTGACTCTGAAGGGGACGTTTTGCCCCCATTATTGTAGCCAATTTAAATATTAAAAGACCTCAAAAAGAAAAACAAACCCTTGCCAATTCTGCTTACAACTGTCTCTCATCTGATTGGTCCAACATTTTCGCGAACACTTTGCACCCGCCCGGACCCGTTCAAAACATTTTCGCGAATTCTGACAAAAGACGAAGTCGGAGTTTCCTCCAAAGACTCATAAAAGAACCAAAAGGGGCCCATCTTCTCTAATTTGATCACTAAAAAAAACAGTACAAAAACAATTTGCTAATAAAGAAAATGCTTTTGAGAACTCAGATGACCCGTTACAACTCTCAGCTGCTCTTTTCAAGGAGCCTGTCCAATACCACGTCAAATGCTGTCAAGCGTTACATACAAACAAGCAATGCTGTTACTAATGAATCAACTTATGTGCCTTACAAACTAAACAGCCAATCAACCGATTCAGATACGGCCATCACCTCATCTCAAGAGACACCATCAAGCTCATGGGCCAAACACTCCCTGCCTTCCAGAAGTTTTAAAGATTTAGTGAACAAATCTAAACCTGCTCAGGGGACTAAGGAAGTTGAAGACGTCAAAGAAGCTGCCGCTGGCACTTCCACTTCCACAACCACGATCTCATCTTCCTCCACTGATGCTGAGCCTCAAAAAAAGAAGAGGGTCAGAAGAGCATTAAAGCCTCGGAAAGCCTTGATCACGTTATCTCCAAATGCCATCCTTCATCTAAAAGGTCTACTAGACCAGCCAACTCCACAAATGATTAGAATCGGTGTCAAGAATCGTGGTTGTTCTGGTCTAACTTACAATCTGGAATACATTGAAAAGCCAAATAAGTTTGATGAAGTTGTTGAACAAAATGGTGTTAAAGTTATCATTGATTCCAAAGCCTTGTTCTCCATCGTCGGTTCGGAAATGGACTGGATTGATGACAAGCTGTCTTCTAGATTTGTGTTCAAAAACCCAAACTCAAAAGGTACTTGTGGTTGTGGTGAATCATTCATGGTATAAAGATATTGTAATGACTTTTTAACGATTGCGGGTCTTTTTTTTTCGGTTTAAGGTTGTTTTGTTACATTTGGGGGAAGCATACAATTTATTATTCTACATTAATGCATATATTAACAGCTATATCTTTGGTCAAGTGTTGAACAAGATCAAAGGTTTAGAGGTCAATCTTCTGTTTTGTTAGTTTTACGTTTGTTAAAGGTTATTCATATGATTTAGAGACTTGTTGGTTCTTTTATCGGAGATTAAATAAAGCTATGATTTACCTTTATCCGTCTGTAGATATGAGGTTTTGAATACTTTGCGGATTTCAAGGTTTGTGGTTCCTTTTGAAGATTTTTCATGAGAAGGCAGTTTCTCCATTTTTTGTGGTTTAGCCTTATCAATGAACCACAAAGTTTGTTGATTTTGTGTTTGACCATCAAAATGTGGTAAAAATGCTGACAGTTTATAAACATGAACATTTCTTTGTCGAATCTTCCATTCTTACAATCCTCTCCAAACTGCCAGTTATTGATAACTTGATCCACAATGTTACCAAAAACCGTTTTACTCACTTTGGCTAGTTCCTTGTTAGCTTTAGCCGCTCCTCAACTACAACCTGCTGCGGCCATTAGCTCCAACCCAAATGATGTCGTCTATAGAGCTGATTTCCCAACTGGTAACTCACAAAATGTTGTTGGTGTTATTCAATTTTATTCTTTAAATGGTACTACAAAAGTCCATGTTGATGTCACTGGTTTACCAAAGAACTCTGGTTTGTTCTCCTATCACATTCATGATGGCGCCGTTGGTGTTTCAAACAAGTGCGACAAAAATTCTGGTCATTTTAACCCGTACAATGCTCCAAAGAATTGTGATGCCCAACTAAGTGATGCTTATTGTGCCCTTGGTGACTTGAGTGGTAAACATGGTTTAATCAATACAACTTGTTTTGAAACTTCCTATTTTGATCCATATTTGTCATTGAATCCATCTTCACCACAATTCATCGGTGGTAAATCAATCAACATCCACTTAGTTGATAAGAATGAAGAAATCCTAGCTTGTGCCACTATTAAACCCTCTAGAGAACCAGAAGATTTGCTTTTGTTGAACAAGAAAACCGAGGTCCAAGAAGTTCCAAAAAAATATGAAGAATTATCTGGTGCTGGAATTCAGACATATGAAGACAAGCCTGAGTCAACTGAAATCTTTGAAGAAGCAAGACAACAAGTTGATGCTGCTGGGAACACAGAAGGTGAAGGCCAATTAAATTCACTGTCACCTCGTGCTGAGAGTCCTTCAGAAGTGGACGATGAGGAAGAATATGTCGAAGAAATTGATGATGCTATTCAAGAAATAGAAGAGGATGCAAAAGATGATGATGCAGAAGACAATGATGCAGAAGAAGAAGATGATGATGATGATTATGATGATTATGAAAAAGATTTAAATAAATTGATTGATGAAGATCTTGGCCAGAAGAAGTCTCTTGCTAATACGTCCAACTTAACTTACAATGCCTCCAACTTGTCTGGTGCAGGAGAAGAAGAAAATGCTGCTGCGTTGAAGGCCAGCTTAGGTTTCGCCACTATTTCAAGTGCCCTTGTCGTTGCTTTATTCTCCTTTTTATTTTGAATTGATCTAGAAATGACTTGAATCTTTTTTTGGCTGTCTTTGTTCCTCTTTTTACCTTTTTTTGTGTACCATTTTCCTTTAGTCTTTTTTTCCATTGAGCATCAAAGGATTTTCCTCTTTTTTTATACAGTCCACAGAACTGTTGCATTATCTTACTCTATATTCTATTATGTTGCATTTTTTATGGCTCTTTTATATACTTTTGAATGAAATTAGTTGACCCTTTAACAATTGAATTGTAAGACATTGAATTACCACCATAGATTCAGTGAAGTTGGTACTGAACCGTCTATTAATTGGCAAACATCACCATAAGAAGATTGTTTTAATCTATCAGACATGTGAGCAGCGAAATCTTTCAAAGTGGTGGAGAAACCTGGGCCTTTTGAGTGGGTATGGATTGGGAAAACAGCATCGTTAACAAGAATCCTAACATATTCATCCTCATCCTCACCTTCAAGGTGACATGAAAGTTTTTCAAAGACTAGACTGCCACCCATTGGAGCTACATTTGAGACTTTCCATTTTGAATCGAACTCAATCTCGGTGGTCGATAATTCACCCTCATCAAAAATACCCAGTGCGGAGTAGAAATGGAATAAATCGGTATCATGGGCAAAATTGATACTTAATGGGATATCGGTATGGTTTTCGAATAGATCAATGACAGCATTGATATATGGTGCACCTATGTATTTTGTCATATTGTGGCCAGGACCCTTTGAATAGTAATACTTCAAATCGTTGTGATAAGCTCTTGATAACAATTCATCTGTGGTGAAGAGCTCACACACAGAAGTCTTGCCAGCAACATTCAAGTCGAACCCACAATAGTCTAGTAACCCCTTCACTTCCTTCTTGGAGAATTGTAATTCTGGGGTTAATGAGTTGAAGCGGTTAACGATACGGGCCAAGTATATGTCTGGATACGTATCTACTAATGCATCATTTATAGAGTCGTTGTAAGACAAACATGAGGTTGATGGTGTCAATGAATTGGCACCTAATGTGATATCGTTCTCATCAATGATCACTAGTGAATCGTTATTGTAATTCTCACCAAAAAAACCTTGACCAAATTTGATTGCACTTTCAACAACACGCTCTTGACTAGCTGTGTATAACTTGATGCTTGATTCATCTTCGACTAGGTGGTTATAACGTGATCTGAAAATGGCACCAAAATCATACATCTCTTTCAAACCAGAATAGGGCCCAATGTTAGACTCTGAGTCGTACTTGCTCTTATCCAAAGCAACGAAATCATAAGAGGGCAAAAAGGCCAATTCACCAGTGAGTTCACCAGTAAAGCTTCTAATTTTTGATAATCTATTCTCCATCTTGGCCCCCTTCGATGCAGTTGGATATCTTTCACCATGTCTAGCAACGACATTCACCTGTGTGATATTACAGAAGGCAGGAACATCCGTGGAGATACCATAGCCTGGGTGGGAAACATATGGGGACGCTGTACCTAAGAATCTCAAGACATTATAGTTATCCAAAGCTTCTTGGGGATAAGGCTTACTGCCGTAATTTAAAACGTATTGGTTAGATGCTATCCCTGTAGTGGCTAAAAGGGCCAAAGTTGATAAACCAACTTGCATTCTTCTTGGACCTCAGTGATTGTCTTTCAAATAAAACTTAGAGCGACAAAGTTTTCAGCCTTTAAAGAAGATAAAAGTCTTTAACAAAGAATGCAAGGGTATCCTTGTCTGTCATCTGCTTTGTAATGTGTCGCATGTGGTACATGCATATGAAAGTCTATGCTGATAAAGCACGTTTCCTGGTGTTCTCCGGTTCCTGACCAGTTATGTACCGATACCTCTAGCACGTTTCTCCATTTTTTGGTATCTTGAAAGCTATTTATTTATTTTTTCTTGTTTTAATCTTTCTCACAGGATCGACGTATACCAGGTTAAAATCTCGCGGTGTGTTGCATGCTCGCAGCGTTGCAGTTTTAAAGTTAAAATTTTAAGATTTACCTCGCCCATGTAGCTTGTTAACATTTTCAACCGCCGGCGGGCTTTATCTCGATTCTTTAGAAATTTCCTCAGTGTTGGTCAGGGACAACATTTTTGGGATCTGGACGCCGTAATTGGAACTATCCTAACTCAATATGACAATGATCTATTGGAACTCTGATTTTCATTTTTGGATGAATGCACTTACAGCTCAGTGCATTTTATGCTCTCTTTTCAGTCGTGAGGGAATGACTGTTAGACAACGTTTTTTTTCTCCACTCAATACTGCCAGTGGGCACTAAGACACTGGACTCGTTTTGACATTTATCGGATCGTCTTCACGGCTACTGCACTGTATTGTTACATTACTCGACGATGAATTACATGCTATGAGCCCCGGCATCCACATTCCTCGTTAGAGATGCGACATATCCCCTTCATATTTTATAGTGTATAGCTGAGTTATTTAGGTTTCACGGGCATAATCCTATGTGTTCATTGAAGAGATCGACACATACTCTATTTGCTTGGCTATTTTTTTTTCCAGGAACGTATGGAACAGTTCTTCGGGATTGTCTATTCATTAAGTATCGTGTTGTGGGAGGACTGGATGCTTAGGGGAGACTGTTTATGTACATTACTTCAATGTCAAGCATTAGGAAAGAAGGTTTCCACAGATCATTTAGCTTCATTAGAAGATTGATCAAAGTATTTCAATTTTTTTGCACCAATATAGTAGGTCACACGTGGGGTATTTCCCAACGATTCCTCGAGTTTCATTTGAAGCTAAAAGCTTCATAAACACTAAGCGACCGTAGTTGACTGACCTTTGGAAAAAGTTATTCCGTTAGACAGCCATGAACAGTTTCTTTGCAGATCATTGCGTCTTTTCAGGAAATTTTGGGCCCTTGTTTGCAGCAGGCTGGTGAAAAGGATCACTTTGTATGGCGTAAGAGTCAACGCGTTGGAAGCAACGAGCCCTATGCTGTTTATTTCTACTTATGTGAGCTAAAATTTCGAGCCGCTCACCGATGAAGAAAAAAACCTAAAAGACTGTGCTCTTGAAGCGTCTATTGTTCTCTGATCTACGATTTCTGAGATCTCGCAGCTGCAGACATATAAAACATCTTCGCGAGAATAATAAAGCCAGTAATTTCACGAGCTCTGCTACGGAGGAATAGAGAGCTTGATAGACGTGTCAGATATAACGCATGATAATGACTGCATGTAGTTGTTCTAATTATCCATGAAATTCCAGAAAGTAATATTGATACTATAAACCCAAAACAATCAAAATAAAAAACTTTCGGTCTCTAAGGGATTATCCAAAACGCCTGAAGGTGTTGCTTGTACTTTGATTTCACTATCCAACAATTGATTAATATGACCTCTAAATGGCATTTTTGAAATGGGCGGTTGTTGTTCAATCACTGGTTCCAAGACATACATTTTTTCCAAGATAAATTCACACATATCACCCGTGATAAAGACCGTCATACCTTGAGTGTCCAATACTCTCTTGTACTCGTCAGAAAGGCCACCGTTAGTACTAGCAAAGATCAGATCGGAAATGTTACGATAGTCCACAGCTAGATAACTTGCATAGGAGTTGAAAAACTTCAGGTTCGATAGTGTTGAAAGAATAGCTCTGAAATTAAAACTCAAGGCCCTTTCTAATTCTTTCAGATCCTCTGCTGGTTTGGCTATCAGTTGATATCTAACTTTTGAAAGGAGTATGGTGAGAAAAATCATGACTCTTTGTAGCAGTCTCAGAATTAATGGAATAAGCTCAATGCTATAGCCAAAGTGATACCGCAGACTATATTGACTTGCCTTTTGTGGATTGAAAAAATTGAATGTCTTTATGCATGGATTCAAAATTCTAATGATGTTTTGGAGAGCCTTGTGTTGCTGGTCGGTATTATGAGAAGCTAAATATGGATGTTTATCACCTGCAAAGAATATGCTAAAACAGATCGAAAATAACAGGTTCTGAGTGTCAAGAAACTTGATAAATTTGGAAAGCTTCTTCATTCTGTCAACTCTGGTCTCTGAACCCAAGCCTAGTATTGCTTCTAGCCGATCCTCCTCCCTAATTCTAGAAAAAATGGACTCAAGATATAGCTGATACTGGCTAATAGTCGCGGGACTTCTGATATTGGTCATCATCTCAACCAGTGGATCAATCAATTCAAGCAAATCTTCACGATCTTCGAAACAGCGATTAATAACGTTCTGCGATTCATCAGTATCCTTTGGAACTGGTAACTTTATTGTGTATGTTTCTTTTGAATACACAGGCACAACACCCGTATATATCATTTCTTCAAATCCTGCATACACCATCGAATACCAAAGCCTTCTTCTAGGGTTACTCAAAGTGTCATCGAGGTTCAACTCCATTGGGAGACCCAAGTTCAATACCTCCTGATGGAGGTCAACATATGGAATTTTTAGATCTGTTTCCATCCAATTAGGAGTCTCATCGGAGAACCTTTGATGATATTTTAACAACAACATCAATCTTAAGGCATCTTCACTAACCTCATTACCAGGAAATGCAACCTCTTTAAGGCACAACAAAGCGAGAGTGTATGCTTCTGATCCAACGACAAATGGGATAACCTGCTGCACTGTTTGAATGGTGAAGAAGGACATGTATGTGATTCGGAGGATCGACAAGATAACACCGATAATGTAGTATTGATCCGGTGTGACCTTTTTTCCAAGCACTAGACCTTGACGGGTGCAATCCTGGTCCAGAAATCCATAGATCCTCCTGCTATCAATATAAGAGCATCTCAAGAACAGCTCAGTGTTGAAAAAATGGTCGACATACTCGTGAACCAAGGTCTTATTTGTGAAGAAAGATCGAATTTTGTCCAGTTTATCCGAGCCATCAAGAAAACCGTGTTTCGAGATATCCAAGCTCGTATTGCTCCTTAATCGCCTCATTGTATCATCCTGGTACAGTTTTCTGTGCTGGCTCACCAATTTCAAGATGCTGGAGACAGGTGGTTTCTTCCTCCAGGCCAAAGGATTGCTGGACAATAGTGCGGAATTCCAGTCAACACTGACCTCATCACCATCTAGCATATTGTTTCTTCTCTTCTCTAGAACATTCAGCAGCCGTCTCAGATGATCAAGTTCATCCTCCCCATCCGCCTCAGAGTCTGGTGGACCAGCATATTCACATTCTATTCCATGACGGATACAGGTATAACAACGCGGCCTTTCACGATTGCACTTACCGGTCAGTTTATTCCTCACCGGAAGATCATTTTCGCAAACTACTCACTTTAAGCTTCTTATCCCGACAATGTCCACAAGATTTGGGTAGTCTATTGCGCTTCTTCTGCATCCTTAGTCCACATTTGCTTGTTAGAGGGTTCCCTGAAAATTCGAGCTATTCAAATTCATCAGAAAAAGAGTAGAACCGATTTTATCTTTCATATCGCAATAGGACAAAGGATACGTCTCGGGACTATGTCATGTTCGGCCGAAGCAAGTCTAATCCGAGTCCGATAAGTTGTTAATTATTGGAGTTGAGAGAAGTCTTTGATTGGTATGCTGCGTTAAAAAAAAAGCCTCCTGTCCATGTTCCTTGTGCATCCATTATAGAGAGAATACCATTAGAATATTAGACTACACTTTCTGACCTTTAGTACCGTCATTTGAAGGAATATATGATTCCAACTAAAGGCTCGGTCGCCGGAGATAGACTCGGAGAGTGACCACAAAAGCCGATATTAATGTAGCGTTGATAATAGTTTCATTGATAATACATCAATTACGAGCATGATTTCCAGATCAACATATAATAAGATCAAAACAGCATATATATTATAAATTTCAGTATAATTGATTAAAAACATAAACTCATGATTATTAATTAAACTCCTTCTATTTATTAAACTTTTTTTAGCATCACTTTCTCAAATCTCTAGTTACCAACTTTCTTTAAATATTGTAACAATTCAATAACATTGCCAAAGTCTAATGATGATTGATAGATGTAATCGGTACTCAAACCAGTAGCAAACAATGATTTGGCATAGTTTTCTGGAACTTTTTGCAAGAACTTATCAACAGAACCAACTTCTTGTAATAGTAATGGAGGAATAGACTTTTCTAAAACGTTGTGTCTCAATTTTTGATCATTCCATAATTCATCTGATGAGGCAATCAAATCACTCAACTTGTTGATTTCATTGGATAATTTATCGGAAGATTCAGCTAGAGTTTGACCATTGATCTTTTGTAGTCTTAACAATGCATCTGCTTCTTTCTTAGCATTGGCAACGATCTTCACTTGGACTGATTTGACATAGTCCTGATAAAATTCAGTACCAGCCTTAAAGTTAGTCAAGAAGCGTTCATCAGATAATACCAATGAGGCCAAAACTTCCAATGATGAAGAAGTAACACCACCTTTGTTGGTCGAAGCGTCCTTGAATACAACAACACCAGCAGCCTCTAGCCTTAACTTAGCATTCTGAGTGATGAATAAGTTAGCACCTTCGACAATGTATTTGACAACTGGTTTACCACCAGATGGCAGCAAAGTAGAAGCGGTATCAATGTCAATAGCAGCTGGTCTACCACCACATGGGACGAACAGGTCAATAGTGCCCAAGTATTTGGCAATGTTCAAGTGGAATGAGTTTCTGAAGAAGACACCATTAGAAATAACTTCCCCGCCTGGGATTTCAACATCTTTGTCATCAACAGTGATAATGTAACCTTTAGATGAAAGCTTCGACTTGTCATAGAATGAAACTGTCTTTCTTTCATCAGCCAATTTACGTAATTCTGCCTTATCCAGACCTTCAGTATCAACAATGACACCAGATCCATCAACAATACCGACATAAACTTCATTTTCCGTGGATAATTTGATTTCATTTGAACCTAAATCCCCATCTGGACCACCAGTTTGAAATTTTCTGATTGGTGTATTCTTCAACCCGTAGACGTCATAGATCTTTTCAACATAAGCACGAACAGATAATGACGTCATACCATATTCATCATGTGGAATACCACCCAAGTTAGCAGACTTACCAGTCAAAAAGGATTTCCACCATGGGGCACCACGTCTCTTTGCATGTAAAGTCGCCCAATCGGTATAGTGAGCCGTACCTTCATCAGGACCTAAGAACAAAATTTCAGGTTTCTTGTATAAATCAACGATCTTATCAGCCTTAGAATTTGGTAGCAATAAGTCAATTAAAGAGTCAATATACTTCTCAAAGCCAGTTTGAGGAAAATCTTGAGCATTGGCATCTAATAAGATAACACCCTTGGAGCCACCTTCTGGGATATCTTTGTTCTTCTTTTGTTGGGTTGAGGCCAAATTGTAGTTTTCATCAAACAAATTACGGACATTGATATCATAAGCATCTTGAGATCTTGATCTGACAATTCTAATACCACCTCTAGCAATATCTCTGAAACGAATGTGGAAACCTCTGAACTCGGCACCAACAATGAAAAACAAACCATATGGAGTCTCTGGATACTCAACTTTTGACAAGAAGTAGTTTGGATCTAATCTAAATGAAATCGCAGTTTTGTTGGAGACGAAGAAGTTAGTCTTCAATATAGACTTGTTGAAGTTGAAGACGGCTCTCAAGACCAAAGAATCTGTTTCATTGAAGACATTTTTTTGCAACAGTTTTTCAAAATCTTCATCAGACTTGATTGGTTGAATTTGTGATAACCTTTGATAAGATAGAGTCTTTTCCAAGTTTGATTGAATATAATGAACATCAGCAAAAGATCTGTATAGTTGAGAAATGATACCCTTATATTTCTTAAAGACATCAATGATAAAGCTTTGAGTAAAAGTTTCAGATCTTAACCTTTTCTTCAATGAGTTCAACAACTCCAAATTGGAAGGATCCTTGCTCAAAATTGTCAATAAAGCTTGATATTCTGGCCCTAGTCTGTTCAAGAAATGAGTAACAAAGATAACTCCAATGTGAGCATAGATGGATTCTTGTAATGACAGTTCCAGGTTGGTCAATGAATCATGGAAGAAACCATTTGGAATGGTAAACAATAAGGAAGCTTCTCTAATCAACTGATAGATTGATAATGGATTGATGTCTAATGATTGTTTCAAGTAAACAGAAATAATACTAACACCATTTGAAAAGTTTTCCACGTATTTTCTAGATTGATTCAACTTGTAGTAGTGGATCAATGAGGACAAAGCGCTGAAGTATTTCTTGGTTGAATTTGATTTGTAACCAATAATGATTCTATGTTCATCAGATTCATCAACTGGGAAGTGTTTGATGATTGGGCCACCAGAAGTTTTCAAAACTTGATCAATGATATCGTCATACACTTTTTTGGTGTTTGGAGTAACAATCTTCAAAAATGATTCATCATAAATTGATGATTCTTGGAATTTGTTTTCGTAAACAAAGTTAGCTCTAATCACAGTGTTAGAGTCTTTATAATCTTCATTCAAGATGAATGGGGCACTAAAAGATTCAACTCGGTATGACTTATCAGCTTGATCCAAGTATTGATCATCAATTCTCTCTTCGTAGCTATTCAATTTGTATTGTAATGAATTTGGCAATGAGGTGTCAAAGTAAACAGCATGATCACTAGTTTCTCTTTTGTAATGAATGAAGGTTTCAGCATCATCTTTGGAGACCTGAGTACCTCTAGTGGCGAAGGCATCAATTTTAGCGCTGTACAAAGCATGAATATGTGACACAATTCCCTCAACAGTTTCCTTCTCAAAGAAGATGTCATCGATACCCAATGAGTTGTAGAACCAGTTTGCTTCAGTTTCAATCAAGTTCTCAGGGATGAAGCCGTACTTATCTAGTAAGTCCAGCACCTTTTCGAATTGGGTTTCTTTACCGATGAACTTTAGGTTGTTATAACCTGACTTCAAGGAAGATATCGATAAGGAAGCGATATCTGGGGTGTCCGAATGGATGAGTGTCATATTCTTGGTGTTATTGGTAGTTGTCTGAACCATTTCCAATAGCTACACAACAAACACTATGGAATTATGTGGATATTTATATTTTTGGAATAAAAAATCTCAGGGTTTATGGCGTTTTGTCTAATTTTAAGTTAGTTGCCTTCAAGGGAATGAAAATACGCCAAAAAGCCATGGACAAACACGCGCGCTCGGATGTTAGCATCCACTCTACGTATATTAAAAAAAAAATGGAAGGTGGAAAGATGAGAATTAGCTTGAGTTATTAACATCGAGAAGTTAGACTCGAGGGAATGATATAACTTATTGGACTAGGAGGTATCTCACCATGATGTAACTTTCCACAGTATTTTTAAGACTTGATTAGTGACAACTTCTATTCTTTACAACACCTGTCATATGTCAAACAACCCATAAATGGAACTCAAAAGCGATGTGAAATCTCTGTCAGATAAAAAGTGCGCTGTGCGCGGCCATGCTGCTCTAACCGAAAGTCCCACCTTCCCCACAATGTCGGAATTTATAGGAAATGTGAGTGATTCAAAGTGTCAGCTTTCCTGTGAGATTAACACCCGTACGGCTCTAGGAATTACAACTAACCGGGATCGAAAGGGCTCATAAATTGGTAAAGTGTGGAGTAAACATATTAGCAAGTTTTCCTCCTTGTTAATATCATGAAGAGAAATCTATTTGATGATTTTCAAAGGCTGTCTCTCTCGCCCAAATTGGGTTGCTTCCCGCGCGCGCGGCACCGAACGGTGATAACACCAAGAGATAGGCTTTGAATCTAGACTTACAAAGCCTTTGTTCCATAAAGTTGATTTTGATGTGTAATCCTACTTAGAAATCTGTTGACTGAAGAGAATAATGAGTAATTGAGTGAATTAAAATTCAAATATTTGTTTTGCTCGGCTCTTTTTTTATCTCAAGAAGTGTGGATTTTTGACTTGTTTGCCCACCAGAAATTGAGTAATGGCAGTACCAAGCTGCAATAAGAAGACAATCAAATGACTCATGGAATGAAATAGAATTCACCATCTCATTGATAATGACGCGCTTTATATTCACCTTCGTTGGTGAATAGAAGTCTTTTATCATGTCTTAATAGAGACTAGGCGGCTACATCAACTGAATAAATCTGTAAACCATTTAAGCCTTCGTAAACTCATAACTCATCAACAATAAAGAGCGAATGAAAAAAAAAAAGTCAAAACAAACGGATAGCTAGCTACCCAGCCTTTTTTTTTTGGAAGAAATCTCCCGATAATCTTACAACTTAGCCTTTGGAGCCACTTTCTTCAATACCGTCTCGATATTGGCAGCCTTCATGACGTCGCCTTTCACTTTTAGTTTACCACCGAGGAACAACTGTTGAGCATTCTTCTTCCCAAGAACCAACTTTTTAAAGTCCAGATCTGAGACACTGATGACTAGGTCAGCTTTACTCAAGTCCTCTTTTGTAGCATCTGTCAATTGACCTTTTTCCTTCAAGTCCAATGTCCATGCCTTTGTATCATTCTGTTTGTTCTTCAAGTTGAAAACAATCAGGGACTGTGTTTTTTTGACAAGTTGTTTCGCCAAATGTGAATCGCCTTCTAGTGCTTCTCTGATCTGGTTTAATAATGGTTCTGATTTGAATGACATTGTATATGTTTTATGTTTTTCTAAAACAAATTCTGTCAAACTATACTTTAATAATGTAAAGTAGTTTTGGAAAATATTTCGCGTATTTATAATTGATCGATCATCGTTTTGCTACTTTTTTTTAGCCGAGGTTGGAAATCGAAAATTTTTATGTGTCACTTTTATCAGTGTGGAGATATGTCGCGAAAACAATAGAAGATTTAAATTTAATAACTAATCACTAGATAAATTAGTGCCGGTTTATTCTGATTCAAAAAAGTCAACAATAGACTCGTCCAATCTCTTAGCAGCTTCCCTTATTTCATCTAGATCGGCAGCACTGGCGATAGTCAATCTGGCGAATTTAGCCTTCTTCTTAGCAGCTTCACCGATTCCCAGATTCTTACCAAGCACAACCACTAAGCCATGTTCAATTGTCTTGTGTCTAAACTTCTCAATTGCCTCACGATAATCATCACTCTCCGGTAAGTTCAACTCAATGATGGTGAACATACCGGCATCAGCTTCGTAATACTTGACATATCCTTTTTTATAAGCTTCCCCTTCTTTAATAGCATTCAATAGAGTCAATTTTCTCTCTGTATATGTCTTTGAGAGTTCGATCAACCAGCTGATCCACCCATTGATGATATCATCATATTGATTCTCTGCACCTTTATATTCTTGTTCGAAGGCTCTCAAAACACCATTGATAATAACTTGAGAAATACCGGAACTTGGCCTAGTAGAAACATTAGTATGCTTTGCAATACGGTTGATAAACTCTGAATGTGCGACAATGAACCCAGCTCTTGATCCTGGTGCAAAGACTTTTGAAAATGATTCCAATCTCAGAACACGACCTTCAGTATCAATCTCAATCAAGGATTTGGGTAAGTTCTTGACATAATCCTCATTAGAAATGCCATTCAGTTCCTCCAATGTTGAGCGTAATTGGATATAACCATATGGATCATCTTCCACAATAATGAAATCATGCTTAGAAGCTAAGCTGACTACCTTTTCACGGTCCTCTAAGTTGATGGATAGACCAGTAGGGTTTTGACCAGTAGGAATGGTATATAGTACCTTTGGTTTTCTCTTTTCAGGATGGATAGTCTCCCAGTTCTCCAATAAGTCTTCTAGCTTCTCAACGTCTAAACCTCCTTTTGCAAAGTTGGTCTCCACAGGGACAGCAATACCACCATAGTTGACAAAGTTTGACAAGACAGGAACGAAGGTGTAATCTTCAACAAGAACCACATCACCTTCGTTGATCAACAAGTTAAAAACTTTATGTAAAGAATCACCGGTACCATTAGTCAAAACAATATCATAGTCATCAAAACCAGGAGTATTGACTTGTTTAGTCAGCTTGTGAGCGAAGTTGAGGATTGGTTTTGATCCTTTTGTCTCGGAATATTGGAACCCATTCTTGATATCCAGGATTGAGTCTTCATTTTCCTCATCCTTAATAATCTTCTGCTGAAGCTCACCGTCGTCGAATGGTTTTCTTTGAACGTTCAACGTTATAGAATGGACAGGAAAGAAGCCGTGATGGGGACGACCGCCACCTAAAGAGAATACATCTTTGTGCTTGTTTTTTAAATGAGCAGGAGATGGACCACCATGGAAAGTGAAAAGGGCTCTTTCATTGGCACGATCCGAGATGTGTTTTAAAACACCAACTTGTGCAGACGCTGGTTCTGGCATTCTTTAATGATTTAATGAGGATAATCTTTCAATTTGGTTCAAGATGTACACCCTTTATATGAATCCACAACTATTGATGCCACAGTTGGGACTTTGAGTTCTGATTAGAAATAGGCAAATAATCGATCAAAAATTCGGAATCAATCTGCTGAACGGAATACGTACCACTGAGTAATCCAGCTAGTATTACAAATGTTCAATTATTGTCTTTTATATACATTATCCAACTCATATCTAAAGTCTCTTGAAACTCGTAGGCACAAGTCTTATCTTCGTCGTTATCCCGATTTCGACATAAACCCGAAAAGTTTAATAACTTTGCCAGATACCAGTTTAAAAAGCGACAGTCATCATGAAACCTATAACGATAAGCAGCCCAGTATTATCTCTCGAGCACACTTACAGCTTGGGTTTATCAAATTGAGTGGCCGCGAACTACTCGAAAATGGTATAAATAGAACCATGGAATTAATAATTTTATCATCATACCTGATCGTGATTTTTCAATTTTCGTGTCTCATTAAATACGCTATATATTGTAGCGATCAGTCCCTTTTTTGGAATTGCTTGTACTTATCTTCGGTGTATTTTCTCTGGACTGGGTCCAACTGATTATTCAGGCCAAGCAAAGCCTTTGAAGCGGCTTCTGTAGCACCGATCATCGGTCTAATTAGGGTGATAGGAGTTGCCTTCAAAAGAGCTCTTGTGGTTTCTTGGGCAGATCCACTTTCACTAATCTCCCCACCAGCATTGATAATAGCGTCCTTAGCAACCAAAAAGTTCCTTCCCAAACTATCATATGCAAGCAGTAGTCCTTCTCTTATATCAGTAGGTTGATTAGCATAAAGTGAAATGGTTTTGGGAATCTCATCATCGTTATCTAGACGCAACTCCTCCAAATCATCATAATCTAGAATAGGTGGTTCAGCAAATCTTGTGTGAATTCTTCTTGAATCCAATCTTGTGGTTTCTTGATTGATATCAGCAATGGATTCTAGAGTTGGCTGATAGGTAGAGCGGTATAGTGGCTGTGGTCGTAATGAGCTCTTACCAATTAGTTGAGATGATCCACTGTAAGCATTTAAAGTCCCATCGGGGTCATAGTCATCATCCGAATCGGAGTCAAATTCACCAGCTTCATTCATGGATTGCTGTGTCAAGCCAACTTGTAATCTAGCTGATGGACCCACACCACCAAGTGCTTCCTCAGTGTTCTCAAGAAGTGTTTGTGTCCCATTGGCAATTTTGATACCCAGTTTCAAGAGCTCAGTAGCGGTATTTTTGGTGAAATGTTGTACACCTTTGGACACACTTCTATAAACTCGACCATCTTTTTTGTACTCATTCACTGGAACCACAACAAGATCTTTGAATCCAGATCCAATCTTGACGATAGATCTAACAGGAGCTAAGCCAGACAGAACACCACTAAGTTGAGTTTGTTTGATATCGGGCATCCACAACTCATTCAATAATTGGCCAAGTCTTGGGAACCCCGAAATTCCATACAGAGTAGCTCTTTTCAAAACCATAGCTGCTTCGTCCAAGATGAATAAATTCATGAGCTCTGTTGTGTGGCCAGATCTTAAGCCAGAGTAATCAATCTTTTTTGGCTTATAGTCAAGTTTTATTCTTATGGCATTAATTGTGAACTTCTGAATGTATATAATATCTTCGAATTTGTCAATCAGCAGGAATCTAGAGTCTTTGAATTCACCAAACCGGATCAAGACATCTAAAGTGTCTTGGTCAACATGCAACCTTAATGGTAAAACTTCAACATCCATGATAACTTCTGTAGCAGCTAAAGATAGAACTGGTCTTATGGTGGTCATTTTCAACTTCAACATCGATGTACCATTCTCTCTATCAACTTCCTTGAGGATTGTAGCAAACTTGTTCCAAGTAGAGGTCGGGACATTGTCAGTGATCTCAAAGTCTTTAACGTTAACGGTTGTCTCATTGATGGCATCGTATTCCCCGCCATCATCCACAGCGTCTGATTCAACTGGATCATTAGCGTTGAATAAATTAAATTCAACATCAAGCTCATCCAGTTCAATTAAAACCTTGTGATACTTTGAGCGACGAAGTCTCAGCTTCTTGATATTGTTCTTACCAAACTCAATTGTGCCATCAGATCCATTGTTTTGTAAATCCTCATTAATCTTATCAATCAATTGAGTTGAGTTCTCAGTATCGACAGGCAAAGAAACATGAATGGAGTCAAATAAAGTTTCACCAATAACCTGATTACTTAAAATTTCAGTTCTTCTTGGTGATTCTGAAGGTGTTCTCCTGTTCAGCTCATTTATCATCCTTTGATTTTCATTGACTTTTTGTTCCAAGCTCTTCACAGCTTTACTGATAGTTCTTCTGGTGTACCTCCAGTCATAACCATCGAAGATACATATAGTGACTTTACCAATTTCTAGCTTTAAAGACAATGGGTACAATTTTCTTGTCTTCTGAATTTCACTGTGGGATAGGTCGACCCCAAAATGACTATCATTGAATAGAATAAGGGAATCCGAATTATTGGAGTTTGATTCAGCAGGAGCAGGAGTCTCAGCGGTATAGAAACGGTTCTTTCCAAGACCGCGATCGCTAATGTTTAGCTCACTTAGATCTCTATCCAAGATATCACCACCCTTTAAGGGGGTTTCATCATAGTAACTGTCAACAATGTTCAACGGCTCATTGTTTGAGCCTTGATCAGAGCCTGCAATAGATGACTGCTGAACTTCCAACAGACCATTAGCATTAAATGCTTCTTGCTCGACTTCACCAAAGACATCGATTTCTTCTCGCTGAATTCTGTACTTAGATTCAGGATTGATCAGAACTTGCTGTTTCAAATCATTGAGTAGCTGAAGTAGACATTGGGATGAATCAGCGCAGAGCTCTAGTTCAAGCAAGTCTGATAAAACATCCACATTGATTGATTTGGAGGCAGTACCAACACCATCTGAGATTTGCTTGATAGACATACCTAACTTGATGGTTTTAGATTTTGCAACTGTGACAAAACCTCTCGAATTGTAAAATGATACCAAAGACCACGTATTTCTAGCATTTCTAAGTCTTTTGGCATCTTCAATAGTCAAGATGTTTGAAGCATCATCAATTAGTACTAACATAGGGGCCCTGAAATCAGCTTTCATTTGGACAACTTGACTCAGTGATATATCAAAATTGCCGCTGTTAGTGACAAGAATAGCTTTCGAAGGCAAGCGACCTGGATTCAGCCCAATCCCAAAGTCGACTAGCTTGAATTTCAGATCTAGTCTGGATTCCACAGATGACGCATCGGAAGCTGGTTGAACCCCACCTTCATCGGTAGGGGATCGGCCATCATTGTCAAATATGGCTAACCATTTGGTGTAATAGTCAAGCACAACGTTTCTAAGATAAACGTTAATCTCCTTGAAGTCCTTGGTTCTCGCGGATAAGACTGGTGCACTTCTATCATCAGGATATATGACATCAAGAATCGATTCCAATTCCCCTCTGAAATTCCTCAAAACAGAAGCAGAAAGAACATGAAGTTGACTGACATTGTCTTTTTGAAGAAGGTATGAAACGTTGACAAATTTAGCCTCAATTTCACCAAATTCCGGGTGAATATCGAACACTGAGACTTTCAAACTGTCTAATTCTACCAAAAGTTTAACTGCTTGTCTGGACTGAAGTACGGCGTTGGAGGACATTCTAGCCCTCTTTCTGGTCTTGAAATGAATTTCTTCAACAGGAAAATTTAACCCCCCAACAAACTCAGCCAACGCATCGCCCAACAACCTCAGCTGGGCTAATGAATGTCCAATTTCGATAGATTTAATAGATAACGTCACAGGAGTCACCATAACCGCTTCATGACCAGTGTTATCATATGTTCTTACCTGCCTTTCATTGGTGTGAGACTTCAAGACACTGTTAAAAATAGATAAAAGGAGGGTTCGCTTCTTATCTTCAAGATTAGTCACGCTAATTTTATTAACACACAATGAGCCCACATTGCTATCATAAGAAATTGGAGCAACTTTTAACTCAATAACAGAGGTACCTGAATCCTCTATCGAGATAGTAATGACTGAAGTTTGAACTAGTGTGGTATATCTGGCTTGCGACTGAGTTCCTTTGCTGCTGTACAATTTACTCAAAGAGCTTGAAATCTGAGAAGACAAAGAAGATAACTTGATAAGAGCTTGCAAGTGGTTCTGTTCAAGATGAAGCTCAAAGTTTTTAGAGAGCAGTAATGTGAATTCGCCTTCCTTTAGATTCTTTTCAAATCGAACATCATTCTTGCTTTCATCCCTTTCGAAAAATCCCACTTTTTCCTCACCATCATAGAGCACCAGGGTGTTCAAACTGCCATATGACAACCCGGGGCCTTTCTGAACAAATTCAAAATTTCGACCGACCAGTCTCAACGTGTCTGGTTTGGAGAAGTTACCATTTGATAGTAAGGCAGAAATAAGGTTTATCTCAACGTGATTTACGCGCAAAGAGTGTAAGAATGTTGTCTCAGAAGTCTCTTGCAGAACTCTTTGAGCTCTTCCAGCAGATGCCATGTTTGGGTATTTTCTATCTCCAACATGGCTGTTCAAGATCCCCAATGATTCAATCACATGCAAAAGTGTTAAAGGTAATGGAGTTGCTGCAATATTAACGCGCTCGATATCAAGCTTCAAATCTTCGATTTGCGATAAGCCTTCAAATGTAAGCTGTGCTCTGTTGATATGAATAAGATTTGATGATTCCAACTGTTGCTGTTTTCTGGCATCAAATGCATCGGATGTAGCACTCATATAAATGGTGCTAGCTTCCTCTTTAGAGTAAACCAAACTCTCATCTAGATGTTTCTTTTCTATGATCGACGATTTCATCATTTCACTGTCCTGAGAATCATCATCATTATCGTCACCATCATCGTCATTGTCACTATCGGTCTTGACCTCATCGTCGTAAGTTGATGTGCTTTCTTTATCAGAGCTATCATTTTCAGACATTAGCCCCGGATCACCGCCTGGATGAACTCCAACAACTGCGATATTCGACAAATCAATCGTCCGTGTACCATCCCTGTTGACAAACGTAGCTTCACCGATCACTAGATCTATCGTGGCATGATCCATGAGTATTCTGACAGAAACATTGTTAACTTTGACATTCATCTTTGATAATGCTATTTCCACAGCTCTGCTTATCATTGAGTCGAAAGTGGACTGCCGCTGAGCTTCTCTGATATCATTTGTCGGTATATCGCCCATTCTCTCAAGATTTATACTTTGGTTCGGTGTTATGAAGTCATCATCATCTTGCATGATACTGTTAGCTAGATCCATAGTACTTTGGGCCAACGAAAATCTTGATCTGTCATCTGGTATCCCAACTAGTGAAGAGTTGGTCATGTTTGAAGCTGATGGGCTAGAAGAATTAGATGCTAATGCCATGGTGACGTTAAAACCATCCACATCAATATTGACACCACCATTTACATTGAGCTGAAGAAGCAAATTTCTTATTTTACCATCCCTCAAATGCGCACCAGGGATCTTGAATGCATCTGTATCGATATCAACATCACTCAACTTTATCTGGCTACTGGAGCCCAATGAAACATCAAGATTATCTAGGTCAATCTCTGAGAAGAGCGAGACCTGTTGTAGAACATAAAGCAAAAGCCTTTTTTGTAGGTTCTGGGGCATCCACTGTGGAGCCATTATGCAGTATGGTGGAGCTCTGAGGATGAGATCCTAGATTGGTTTAGATAGATTGATATATCGAGCCCGCCACTCTGCCAGTTTCGTGGTAAATTTTGACACAATCTAAAACAGAAGTAAGATACCGAGGCAGTGAGGCAATAAACGCGTAAGTCTCTTAAAGATATCGCTAAAGAAGTTTGTATAAGTGATCTATGGTAAGAATATGCCTTTTGTATTTGATTGCTTGCTTTTTGTTGTTAGTTTCCTCCCAACTCTCTTTACTCGCCTCTCTCTCTTCGATTTGTTGATTTTCTAATGTTCTCGGTTCTTGCAAGCTGTGTCCCAAACAAATACATCATCAACACTGATGAGGTGTCACATGCCTTGCAATGCTCGAGGAATAAATCAAGTTGTATTCTTCAATATAATTTTATATTAAATGTATGATATTCAATAATCACTGTTCCTTGAATTCAGCTTATAAAATTTGACTAATTGATTGATCTAGAATTATATATTAATTAATGGACCTTGTTAACATTAAACCTTTTACTTAATTTGTGACATCCTTTCAAAAAGCAGCTATATCCCTTAGGTAAAATTAGTATCCGTCGTTAATTTTGGGAAAATAATTACATTCCAAAGAAAATGAGAAATTACACAATTTAGACACTGGGAAGTGTGTAATATCTATCATTATATTTTGCTCTACGTACCGTGAAAGATGCCGCTATTGAATGCTGAGCTCAATTCAAGGACGATTTCGGGACAGTAATTCTTTTCTTCGTCAGCTACAGCCTCAGGGACTAATTATGACCGAAAATAACACGAAATCATGAAAACATGTAAATCGACCAACCACAGCTAGTTTACCATTATTGTAATAGAATTAAGAGACACATTATCAAAACATTTTACATAAAAAAGAGACTCAGTGATGAGAGGTGTCGATTTACTCTAGGGATGCGAATCATTGGAGAGTAGCCAACTCTACTAGGGGGTTGAATAGCTAAGATGTAAATCCACAGCTATATTCTTCTAATCAATATACAGTAATCTGGCATAACAGATTTTCCACTTCTCAACATCTTAGGCCGGGGGGATTCTTCTGCGTATGTGTATCCTAGTTTGAAATACCAGTCAATGACATTATTATCACCAAAAACTGTTAATTTTGTGCCCTGTATTTCGCTGCTAAGATCTAAAGCAATACCATCAAGCACCCCTGCAGATATATAAGCTGTTACAAGCCCATGGAAGTTGTATATCAAAAAGCGACCAAGTCCAATACCTTGATATTTTGGTAAGACATGAATTTCGTATAAATACAACACCAGTTCTTCTTCGTCCTTGGTTAATAAAAATGACAAAAAGCCAACTGTCTTTCCGTCTAATTTATAGCTGATATATACCAGTGCATCATCCTGCATCTCATATATCTTATCCTTTCTCCAATTTGCTCCTCGGTGGTTCTGGTAATGATGTCCTATGGATTCTTGCATAACGTAGATAAATTCAGCAAGTTCCTCCATCGAGGGAGAAACGGTGATGACCCTCTGCAATATAAGCCCCTTCAAGCAAAATCTCTCGGGAAAGGTACGGCTTATCAGGGACAATTGACCTTGTGGAGGGAAGTTCATCGTCTTTGGCCTTTTAGCCCAGTATATAATTTTGACACATAATTAAAAAAATGCCAAATTTTAGTTTTATCGAATTTTTCATCGAGAAAATGTTATTCTATCCAAAGTATAGGGACAGTAAATGGAACATGGGTCGTAACATGAACCACGACAGCTCTACGACAGAAAAAAATATGTCCATTATCTGGAAAACTGAGACGTGAAGGGAATATTGAAGGCCAAGGATCGAAATAGTTGTGGATCTGTGCATTATCTCTATTGAGCTACATACATCAGGTGGGCCTCACAATGAAAAGAGACTGATAAATCTCTTTCGCGGTCGCCACGGCCGACAAGGCCTCTAATGAGCTCTTTACGTAGTCTTTTGGGCCAAATGTTGAAATGCAATCTATAGATTTAGATTCTATATAATTTAATACTAAAGTTTTAATATGACTTTAACTTTACATATATTTTCTAATAATAGTTAACATATATGTAGATAATTAATAATTATCATAGTAGACTATCATTAATTAATTAATATCTCTTATTATTTCTAATTTTAAATAATTATCACCTTTATTAATTAAACCAGATTCGTATCCCACCACTGACATTAGCAGACAAGTTTCAGTAACTATAACTCCATCTTTTTCTTCTTTCCTAATAATTTTAGACCTTTACTTCAGGCAAGAAAATCGAATACCTCAAAAATATTCTTTCTTTTGTGCCAATGTCTTTGCCGAAGCGCTAGTCTTTCAAAGGGCTACAAAAGATAACCTAAAGCAGCAGCTAGCGCATCAGTCAAACGTACACAACCAGAAAATCCATCATATTACAATAGACCACCCTTGACCATCAAGGGGCAGTTGCAAAAGCTCTGAATAGATCGTTCCGTAGGATATTTAACATGATTGGTTATTTCGTGGAGGACTAAAGATTCTATATGAATAGACAAAGGAAGAAACAATATTGAATAATCGATAGAAGATCTAGGGATGGTCAGGCTGTTACTCAATATACCGCTAAATTAACGGCCTGCGATATAAAGAAGGTGCGCGCACTCGTTGTAACATCGATGTGCAATTCGGAACCTCAAAAGCACTGATTTCTTTCTCATAATTTCAGTGGCCAGTTTTGTAACTGATTCCCACTTTCAGAAGTAGATTAAAATCTCACCATCATCTCATCTCGGTGATTGAAGCGTCAAAATTGTATGGCAAAAATCTTTGATTAATTGAAGCATACATGAAGCTCCTTAAGCTTATAAAGGGCCGTAAGCTCTAATTCAAGCACCTAGAAGGAACAAAATTGAGTTCAAACTTGATGAAGTTTCGTTTCTGGAAAGAATTTTACCCCAGACTTGTCAACTGATCACACTACTCGGTTACCTGTTTCACCAAAAGAATTCAGAGTACAAAACCCTGCTTGGGCAATTTTTAAGTGCATTCAATATGCCTAACGAAGAAGCATGCAACAGCAGTAATTATAGAACCAGAGAAAGGGAATCTGATGACGTAGACCGCGCTAGAAAATGATGGAGATTAGATTTGTAACAAAGATTAGATTAGATGTTTTACATTACTTTGTGTCCTTCGCTCGCATATTGGGCGGGCTCTGGTCAGGAGGCCAAGGTATGAACTTTCAAAGCCGTGGCATTGGCAAATAATAAGGTGACTCTTCGAGTTACATATCGCATTAATAATAAGCTTATGGTAGCTGACGATGATATTATGTTGAATTGCTTGAATACTGTTTAGACGCCTCGCCAGTTGCTATTTTAGTCATTCGAAATGCAAATACATAATTCTTGGGTAATTTTTTTCTCCTGTGAGTCGTACGCATAACTAACTCTGCTCTATCTCTCTAAATCTGATGAAATTTTAGGCTCGATTTCAGCATAGAAAAGTCTGAAGAAACGAATCAACTGATTCAGGTTATCAGTGTTATAATTTGGCCACTTGTATAGCCTTTCTTTTTCACTCAATTATCAAACGAACATTAGTATAAAGTTCAAACTGGACTGGAGTCGAAAATTAAAGTTTAACTGTTTGAGAACAGAACTTGAGGTTCCTCTACAAAAGATGTTTTGTTTGAGGTATGATTGACATTCGCTTCAACAAGATCAGAAAATTGAGCTTCTCCTAAAAATTACTCCGAGTTTTGAAAAATCATGAAAAAAAGCTTAGATTTTCTATGAATAGAATTTTGGAACTGATGAGTTTGACAAGGGAGTCATATTCCAGCTGCAGTCTTTGGCAACTAATATGCCCCCCCTTACGTTCAGCTTTCAACCTATACTATGCGGGAATATGTCGACTTTGATAACTTCTAGTCAACTCCGCGCCCGCTCCACTTGTTTTCTCATCCTTTAATGTACAAGATGCAGATTTATGCAATATTTTGACCAATAAATGCATATTGATGCGTCTGTACAAAAGTTCATAAAGAGCAATCTAGTGTGACGGCGACCGTTGAGAGTTGAGAGCTTGGGTACTAAAGTTGTTCTATGTTGATTGATTCTCAACTGTAGGATGAACGGAATAGAAAATCAAATTGACTGTGATCCTGTGTAGAACGGTTCCTGAGATAATACAATGGGGTTTCTTTCTGTATGAGGGACCGGTGTAGTTCGTTGAAAGCTGAAAGCTGCTTCGAACTCAAAGAACCATGATTTCGGTAAACGTAGGTATTTGAACGAATAATCTGACAGTTTCTTAACGTGATCTCGATATTACCTTGGAATGACTTGTGTAAGAGGGTGGTTTAACCATTACTGAAATTCAAATCATTGGAATTCGATATATACATCATGTGCATGATTTTTTCCGAGCAACTCAGAAGTGGACACTGCTTCTTAAGACGAATTGAGATATTAGAACTTTTGTTAGAAGTATCCAACTCCAGGTACGAGAACTCCAAGCAAACTGAAACTAATATTGACAAACATTTTAAATTCCACATGAGATTGCACATGTGAGTTATCAGATTCCTATCTAAGGACTAAATCCAAGCTCCAAAAGTGACGAGCTGCTCATCACGGCGCGGATGGTTTTCTTTCACCACGCTTCAGGGCAGCCCGATTAACTCTCACGTCACAAGAGAGAGAATTGGTTGATTCAAGTAGAAGGTAACCCTTCCTTTTTATCTTTTAACCTGCTTGAAATCTCTCGGTCAACTTGGTTTGAATGTAAAACCAGCTCATGGAGAGAAAAACTCATCAAAGCTGTATTCATGTAACATAGTTGATTAGTACTTGAAATAAGGATGGAATTAATCAGTTTGCTTTGTGTCTCGAACTGGCTGGTAAGAACTGAGTTTTGTTTTCAATGGCCATAGGTTTTCATTTTGTGTTCCCACAATCTGTTCATTCGTGAATCTCAAGGGCTCGGGCGTTCAAAGTTGATTCAGAATATGATATGCACCAGACCCTGGATATAATCGTGCGTGTACTGTTCTCCGCATTGATATTTTGATGCATTCTCTTTTTTGAAGAACCACTATCTTTTCTAGATCCACGATGACCGCAGGCATCGATGATCGCAGTAATAGCTGACATTTACCTGGTGCAGCTTTTCCTATCCTGAGGATCGAAAGCATAAATAATTCTATGCTTGGGGCACAAAACTAAAGGGCATCAGAAAGCTCCAGAGTAAGAATCTCGAGCTATCTTTCACTTAATGAAATCCTAGTCTTAGCATCAAGTCCCGAATGTTAAGATATGAGAAGGTAGACTGGATTCCAATTAGGTAACCTTTTTCAACTGCAGCCACTTCCTATCTAAGGAATATTGTATTTTTTGCCAAGTCAAAGACGTCTGCAGAAACTTATCAACGACGCAAGTAAATTTAATTTTCCATGATGGATAATAATATTTCATGAGTTAATATCACTTTCCTATGCTTGGCAACAAAATAATTTTTCAGATTCATCTAGCTTTTTGTATTACTAGTGTTCCGGTTTCCCTGCTGACGTTCTGATCATCAGAGATGCAGTTCACCTTCATGTTATCATTACCGTAACTACTTCTAGTGTGGATTGTAATCTCTTCTTTGTAGCAGCACCCTGACTAAACTTCACATCGATTTTTTCCTCTTTCTCCGCTCAACTAAGCTTGAAAAGTGGTAGCGTCTGTAAGGTACCGAGTTGAGGTAGCCTCAAAAATCTCGATAAAAGGACACACACAGTGCACACAGGGATGGATCCACGGCTCTAGAAAGGCGAAAGGCGAACTTTCTATTTTTCCAATATACCTATCGCTTTCGATCTAAGATTCAGCCAGCCGGAGTTGGAATATGGAGAAATCTTTGAGATCTTAATTGTGCGGAAGCCTATGCATGGATATATATTCAATAATTAATATTTTCAAAAAGAATATCTGATTCTAAAGTAGGGTATGATGCATCAATATAGTGCTTGATAAATGTGAGTCATTTAGTCGTTACCGATGAATGATTATTATTACTGACTCTCCTGCTTGTGTACTAGCTGATTATACGATACCCATCTTGTCGACAGATTCTTCTATGATCACTCTGTATACAAACTCTTGAGGGATAAATCGATCATGGTATAATACTAGGTCTGTCAAGACAGATAATACTAGGTCACTTTTCTCAGCAAATTTGTTATCTAACAGAATGAGTTTTAGCTATTGTTCATATACATATGTCTTTCGGACTATTTTTCCTATATAACGACGGTAAACAGGAGCACTTAAATTATTGGATTAATGGTTTGATATTAATTGTCTAAGAAGACTAGCTCGGTGATCGGAACCAGTAGCTTGTGATCAAAATTTATCCCGTGACTTAATCGCTCAGCTTATCCGTTTGTACAAGTCACAATATTTGATCATAATTTTCCTGTATAATATTCCTGTATAATATTCCTCACATTAGTATAAATTGGTAGACTGAGCACTGAACCTAGTGACCGGTTGAAGTAAAATACTACTTGAGTATGGCAGCATCAGGCTACCTCTGAACACCTGAAAGTGTTTTGGAAATTAAGAGGTTATAAGCACAAGTTCCATTCCAGCGTCCAGCGTCCCAGTAACTTATCTCCTGCCAGAACGCAGTAGTCACATGTAGGTAAGCACCTGCATTACTAAATGTGCATTTACGCGCAAAATGAAGAGCTGTATATGCACATTCCGCAAATAGGAAAATTAACAGTGGACAGGGACGCATCTTTTTCACTAAAGCATCAACAAAAATTTAAAATTTCTCTCCATAAAAAGAATGGTTTTGGACAATTTTTTTTTTCACTCCAAGGAACCACAAATTTTAACACGAAGATTACAAAACAAGAGTCTACTTGTTCTTTTCATCATTCAAAATACATTTGCATTTCTTCCAATTGTCGCTGTTTCAAGTCTAATTTACCCTGTTTTTCATTTTTCATTGAAGAAAGCTTTCTCTGAACAAAGATATCTTTGCTTCTCAAAATTCCCACTTTATTCTAATCACTCTTCTTTCTCATGATTTCTCCACTGTCACAGGAGAATCAATTCAACACACAAATTCACAATCCCCCATATAATCTACATACGGCACCCGTTTCTGAACAAATGAACCAGAGTGCCCCTCAATTACCACATTCAACTGGTGTTTCTACTTCTGTTCCTAACTCTTACAACAACAACTACACCACTGCAAATTCAATTCCTCCAAACTCCAACTCGTCGTTTCCATTGCCGTCTGTTCCACAAAACTTTTATTACGAACAAGGTCAGCAGAATCCACATTTGCAGCACTCAACACCTCAATTACCTTTCCAGCAAGTTGTTCCAATCACAAATAATATGATAACTGAAGAGAGATTCCAGCTACAGCAGCGTTCTCAAAATTTGTACTATCCTCAACATCAGTATCCTCAACACACTTTACCATTTTTACAACCAGGCACACCTGCTCAACCTCAACAAGGCGACTTACAATATGGGTACTCTTTCCAGCCACAGCCGCATGACCAAGCTGTTTTTCAGGCTGCTGCTCAAAATACACCTCAGGTTAACAGTGTTATCCCACCATATCATTTGCAACATGCACCATTGATGCAATCGTTGTCGGTTCCAAATTTACAGGTTGCAGGTCAACCAAATGGGGAACAGGCCACTGAAGAAGCACCATTTCCAGGTGTGCTGGACCCACTATACCGAGTAACTCCACAATTACAACCAAGGTCCCAGAATTTTCCAAACATTGAAGGCTCAAAGGTCAAACGTGTTTCTTCAACGTCGTCAAACTCTTCATTATTAGGTATGACCCCGGAGACTGCTCGTCGTAACCGTTGCAACATCTGTCAGAAGCAGTTCAAAAGACCTTCATCTTTACAAACACATCTATATTCACACACAGGTGAGAAACCATTTGCTTGCACCTGGGAAAACTGTGACCGTCTGTTTAGCGTGAGGTCCAATATGATTAGACACCGAAAGTTACATGAGCGGGATGCCAAACTGAAAAAAGACGATGGTAAAAACAAGAATACTACTGCGCTGGAGAGCCCTTATAAGGAAAAAGGAATACAGTCCAAGAATTCATTACCAGGTTTAGGAAACCAGGTTGGTAACCCCAATGCGCAAACTCAAGAATTCCAGTTGCATGGTTGGTAGAAGATTAACTCAATAACTGATTTCATATTGTATTTTTTTTTCATGTTGCGTTTTCCCGTTTAGTTCACTTTGTCAGGGACAAGCGGTGATCTGATATTATATAATGTGATATCACATAGAAATAGTGTTGGCTATTTTCATACATTCCATTTTAATGACGCCTTTATTTATCAAAAGATCATCCAGGTGATGAACCTCATGGCTTATTTTTCAATCTCTTTTACATACATATCTAATTGAAGAGCTAACTTGATCGTAGACTTGACTCGTGCAATAAACTGGTCAAATAACGTTTAAGATTGACTTGAAGGTATGCGGGCATCCCAAAATGATAATTTGAAGTCACGGATGGCACGATCATGAGGACAGAGATTACATCCCATTAGATTGGAGAAAATTATTTCACCTTTGATCTGAAGATGAAAGTTTGATCATGGTTAAGATAGATAGGAATTTTAAGTAAATATGGTAGTCTGGAAGTCAGAACAAGGATCTCAAAGGTTGTTTTTTTTTCGGAAAGATGCAGAAACGCACATTTCCAGAAGCATACACAAAAAAATTTCTGCTTCTTCTTCAAAATTCAAGGTAGGTCTTTTTTTGGTACCTCATGCGTCTTATATGGATTGGATTTACAATGCAGAATCTGATAGCTTGATTCATCTGGAATATTTTGAGGGTACTGGATCCAAGAGGTTCGTACAGTGTACTGCACAATTATGACGTAGCCGTATATACGTCAAGATAACCTGGGACCCCGACACATTACTGAAAAACGATCGTTCCTGGAGATATTTTCGGAAGTACTGAGAGCAATTCAATAATGAAGGTGAGGTTTAAGGACTATTGAATTAGGTCGAAAACGGGGGGTTTTCCTCTGATTGACTAGACCCAATGAAGCAGCAGGTGAAATTCCAAAAGTCTAATGAAATTTGCAGCTTTATTTTGTCTCTGCAGGAAAACTTTCCCAATGCGAGGTACCGAGTTTCATGCACATTGCAGGCTGCTACGGATTTAACTGTAGAAAACTTACAGAAATGATGAAAATATAGCACTAACTAGCAGCAGATGTCGAAGCAGCTGCAGAAGCAGCAACAGCAGCGAATAAATAACATAAATAGAATTTCACATAGAGGTGCACATATTTACAGTTATTGAAAGTTGGGCCTAGCGGATGTAAAGCTGCAGGAATCATTTGAAACATTTGATCGCAGACGGATGAGAGACAGAGAGCGAGCGATATATTTTCCAGGGTTACTGCTTCTATTAGTTTTGCATTAATGGACAGAATGCTTGACTTTGAGTTATCAGTAGGTTGGGTTCCAATTGAAGTCCTGGAACATCTCATGAATGAAGTCGAAAAGAACAATACTGGATACGGGGTGTTTCCTTAAACGATCAGCAAAGCAACTCAGCAGTCTTTTTTAATGACGAAAGAGAAGACTTTCCTGACCACCACAACAACAATCAATCTGACTGTTCATCTTTATCGAGCTTCTCTGTTCTTCTTTTTTTCAACACCTGCTTTAAGAAGATCACCTTTCTTTGGGTCGTCTTACTCTCATGATAAACGAAACAATCAGCCAAAGCCCCTTCAAACAAGTCTCTGTGCAAGCAATCGAGAACCAATTGCAAGACTGTGCTTCATCGTATGAAACCATTTAACCATCCATGGCTTCTGAACAGACTAATGCCAACAGAAGCCATAAATTGTTGTGACAAAATTAAAGAAATGAACGAGAGGAAACCTGGCTATCAGGAAACGCTACACAGGTTTAATCTTTCTCATATTGTACAACATAATTTCTCCTCAAATAGGAATTGTAGACACCGCTACAACTGTAGTAGACAGAGAACCTAGATTGGAATTATATGGAGAAATTTCAGACCATAATAAACTATGGAGAGAGCTGGGCTTCCAACACACTCCGTTCATATTAACCCAATCGACCAAACCAGGAGAACTTGCATTACGTATTCAAACACTCGTAGCCATTACCATCTGGATAGATATTAATGTGATCTGTTGCGAAATCCTCTCGAGAGATGATCCGATTCTTACACACAGAGAAATGGTAAATTCAAGCCGGTATATAAAACGTACATTTGAGGAGAATTGTAGTTATGGAAATGATGAATAACCCAATTCATAGTACCTATCACCGCCGGTAGAGAGCAGTATTAGCTGGGAATCAAAGACTTCTTTCAACGAACCAAGACATCCCCAAGGCGCCCCCTCTGATATTTTAATGAGATTCACCTCATAAAAACATGACCTAACAAAATGATCGCCTAACAGAAGCTAAATATTAATAATAATGGAATAAACTACTAATAAACAACGGTTTTTGCTAGAAAGTACTCAATGATTTGGTTCTGTACGTCAACCTACCTAATTAACTTGTTCCAACTGCCAACATCTGAAATTCTGATTCTGACTAAATCGAGGGCATATCTAATGGTGGGCAATGTTTCGAATAGTAATATCTTAGAGAAAGGGTGATGGTTTAGCATTTGAAAGATCTTTTCTTGCCCATCGCTTGAACATTGATTGAGTAAGATTATATGATGATTAGAAATTCAAAACAACGTTTATATTTTGATCTACGATTTATTGTCAGACGGGTTGTTCGATATCGAAAATCACTGCGTAAACTGGCGGCCATGAAGATACGTGCCCGAGTTCCGAATCCAAGATTAAATGCGGCTTGTGATCACTAGCTCCAGTTTACAACTATTAAGGTGTCTTTTATTTTCATTTAGAAAGGATTTTTGGGGACCTTCTCAGTTCATTGGGTTTTCCCCCAATCTAAAGGTGGTAACTGGGTCCTAGTACTGATTCCTGGGTTTCTATCAGAGCATCAAGCGCAGTAAGCTATTAATTTCCACCTCTAGACTAAAGCCAGACATACGTAAGCCCCGATTCAGTAACACAGGTTAAAGAAAAGTCCCGTGAAAGTTTCGATGTGACAATAGGTTCTGAGGTACTGTTGATCCAGGGTCCATAGTACAGTACCATGCTGAGGCCCACCGATCAGGGGGTAATTAGAATATGACTCCAAATATGAGGCTAGCGGTATGATTCTATAAATTTCGCAATGGGAAAGCTATGGAGCTTCGAATATAAGAAGCATGTCAGATGGCCTAAAACAAAACAATACGATCTATAATAAACATTGAAACTCTCTCTACAGTATGATATCCGACCGTAAATGAAATGAACTTTGATGAGTCTCTCTCATTGGATCAATAATATTTGTTTTGAATTGCTGAACAACCACTTATTTTGCCATTGCTCTGCTTTCTTATAACAATCATTTATTCCTTAATAGCCTTGCTGACAGATTATTCTAGACATGGTGTTCCATAACCACTATTGACTGATAGATGAGTTCCAAGTGTAATGCCAACGAATGAATATTCATGGGATCCTCAATATTAAACGTCTTTGTTGTAGGATGAATATTGACCAATGTCATTTTAAAGATACACCAGAGCAGGTAGTTAAAGTAACCGTAGTTAAAACTTCAACATCTAAGGCCACAGACACATCTAGAAGAGACTTACACGCGCTAATGATGTGGTTAAAAGAAGAGGCCTTAGGGGAACCCAAAGGCCATAAAGTGTTGGAGTTTTCAGTTGAAAGGAGTCGAAAGCCCACCATACACGGTAGCGAGAACAATGAAGGTACGATTTTTCTTCTAAAATTAAAGTTTTGTGCGACTTCAACTTAAATTTTGCATTTTGTAGTTCTTTTTTATCTTGTGCGCTTTGATCAACAATGATTTTCATCCACATTAATCAAAGATTTTCGATTCACAAGAAGAATTGACGTGCGTAAAGCTTCTGAGGATTGTCAAGGGGATTGGAGGATCTTAGCGTCTTATAGCATGCACAGCAGAACTAGGCGAAATACGCTGTTCATCCTTCAACTGGGAAGATCTTTGGTTCTTTTTCTCCTTTTCTCACTTGAGAAATAAATTGGTGAAGCATTTGTGAAGTTAATTTAAACACAGCTTAAACCCAATGTCGCCACTAAAGATTAGTAGAAGCAAGGGAACAGCACGACTGAGAATCTCAATGCCTTTTCGTGAGCACCGTCCGGTCCCAACTGAACTTTTGGCGATACATGTGAAACACTGACAACAAAGCACCATCGGATGTATCCACCACAAACCATAACCCGAGAAGTCTAAGGACTGCTTCAATATTCCTAAGACATGAGATCAGCCAAACAGTTACCATTCTTCTAAAAGAAAGCTCCAACATAGCTTCGGTGCTGTTTTCTCTCACGATCCAGTGGGACTATCACCAATTGAGACCGATAGGAACTGGTCAATCTAAGTGAACAGTAAGAAGACGGTCACATCATGGTGATCATATTTTATACCATGGATATATTATTATAGATACCCCTGAAGTCTCTGACCTGGCTAAGGTTCATTTGCTGATCAATCTTTCAGGATGAATTCATTGAGAGCCTTTGCCTGTCATGTTTCCTTTAATATTACCATCACTAGGGGGGTTAAATCTCAAGATCAGGAAATTCCGGTGAAACACTGACCTGCCCATGAGTGAGTGGTGTGGCCTTATGGCCCAAATATAGGCTATATTCTTAGCGCTCAGAAGTGATAATCTGTCCCGCTGGTGGAATCGTTCGTAGAATATTGTTGATTGGCATGCACATCTTATGCTCATACAGTCACCAACTTCTTAATCCAGTTGCAAGATCTGTTAGATGTACAGTTTTCAGTTAGAGGTATGGGACTCAATGACCAACGTGAACTGCTCCAAAAGTAATATCTACCCATAGCTGTACTACTTGGTCCCTGTATGTAAAACTGTTTACGTTGTCTGCATAGCAGTAGCATAAAATGGGCATAATATTATGAGTTAGACTAAATGTGATGCGAATATCCAGCTAGAAAGAAGAATTCATAACTTTGAGGAAGATGAAGTACCAATAACATATTTCCCTTCACCTTGGACCTGAATTTTCTTTTCTGCACTCTTGAATTTTGGTCTATTCTGAACTCTGTCTAGCCATGATTTTAAATATGGATAATTTTCTTCGGTGAACCAAGGTTTTAATCTATCTGTTTTAAAAGCGGCATAAATATTAAAATGAAGGATGATATCTGCCCCAGAAAGGTTCTCACCAACAAAATAACCACTATTTTGTCTTTTCAAATTTCCTTCTAACCAATTCAAGTTATTCTTCAACTCAGCAATGGTATAATTACCATCAAGCATTGAGATAAATTTTGACACAATTGGTCTGATGAAGAAAGGGGCTAGCGAGACCCCAACACGATGAACAGTCAAGAAAGTGAAGAAAGGTTGCAAAGTCCCCTCTGCATAATGTAAGTAGAAATCAACTTCTCCTTCCTTTTTTTCATTTATAGGTTTCAATATACCTTTTTTATCGAAATGTTTGATCAAAAAGGCAATGATGTAACCGGATTCAGAAAGAATATGTGGAGATGAACCATCATGATAATCGATTTCCACGACAGGAGATTTCCCTAATGGATGGACTTTGAAAAGAGCAGGATCAGCACGCATTGATTCATTTCTATGGTATAATCTCAAATTGTAATCGATGCCTAATTCTTCCAACAACCATAAAATACGTTGAGATCTTGAAGTTTCTAGCCTATAAAACTCTTGGTCAGTATCGACGTTTTGACTTCCATTTTAGGGTACTTTTTTCTTCCTTCCGATTATAGTACTTACCAGTGGAGAGTTATCGTTGGTTCAGATGACATTCTGATTAAGTTTAAATTGATAAAGGTTCAGATCATATTTTAGACATCGGTGTGTGTGTGTGTTTCTTTCGAATCTCTTTCTTTTGTTGTTGTTTCTCTGACGGAGGTTTAAGGCGCAATCAAAAAGCAATCAAAGGTTTAAATCCGATTACGACCGAGGTTAGGATGTTGACACAATTTTTAAGGGGGAATGAGAAACTTGATCAGCATAACAGGTTTTCCTTGTC